>LQNS02277275.1:14095279-14120969 GCA_001587735.2 Parhyale hawaiensis | reverse complement strand
CAGGTTGATTCTTTTAGGTATAAATTCTTAGTACTGGATCACTGCAGTAAGGTTCTACTCAGGATATAATATATTCAGATGGTGCCATAAAAGTAGGATGCACCGACCTCTTGTGTGTTGAACACCATCTTAAAGGAAGATGCAGTTAAGTGGAAATTATTCGAACTTCATCTAAGAGCAGTTTCCACCTAAGAAAACAATGCTACATATATATTAATACGCTAGTACCTACCTACTTACCTTTTGTGTCACGCTCTTCATCATTAATAGATAGAAGGAAATTCGAGCTTTATTCAGCGAGACACAAAAGCTAGGCCCTAAGCGGTACATTTTTCAAGGCCTCATTTCCAGTGAAGGGCGCATGTAACTTTTTAAGGAGGGAGTGTGTCCCCCACGATCTTCCCCTGGTTACTCCACAGCAGGGAATTACGGATATTATTATCAACCAAGAGGATGGAATTGATATATCACCCATCGAGTCCTTGAGTTGAAGAATAAGTGTGGTGTTACCATGCTAAAATATGAACGTTTCACGTGTCCGTCTGAAGGACTTGCAAAGCCGTGAAAGTTTCACGGGTCCAACTAGTGTACATTAATGTACCAAGCTTCGCATTCAATAATGTACTTTTAGGTGTGCCGAGTCTATTCTGTTAGTGCCGCTGTGTGTTCAATTTTTTTTACTTGCCTTTTGCTCGTCTCTTTTTTAGCATCCATTGTGACCGTTGCTTTCGAATATAAGATATAATGTCTGTTTTTCGAACTGTGGCGCCCAGTCTTTGCGATGTTGCAGATAGTAATTCTGCAGTGTACGCTCTAGCATGTTCTGCTTTGTGGTGTAGAAACAGTGGTATGTCAATCATAAGAAAAAATAAACATCTCTTGGCTACAGCTCGCCAATAAAAATGCAAAATAAACTAAAAACAAAATTTTATTCTTCAACTGTTATACAAATCACTTTGTCCTTATCATTTTTTTTTCAACTCAATCTTAGTTTGCAAATCAGAACACGGCTGATACAACAACAGAAGTACAACGACTCCATTTAATATGCGCAGTGCTGGGCGCGCGATCCTTTAAAAGATGGTCTGTGATTACCATTCCGTGATATATCTTTCGTTCCACGATGGCGTGTTCACCAGCACGGAATTTTACCGACTAATGAAGTAAAATTCTGTGATTCCGCGATTGACGATCGGTAGCTAAGCTTTTCTATGCAGAAGTAAGGGATTAAACCCTATATTAAATAGTGCCTGTTGAGTCATTGCTTTTGAGGGTATTAACCTTCAATGAAGCATCACATGAACTATTAACTTAGCACTTGCAGCAAACTATTGATTAGACGATGGAGAGAAAAAGTTGAAATATCTATCAAGAGCTAAGCACAATAATAAATAGAGCACTGTGAGAGCGCATACCTCCTCCAAGCAAGGCAATGTTAACGAAAAAATTCGAATTTGTCCTGAAACTGAGATTTCTTTTTATAACGGCCAAAATTAAGGCATTTGCGCCTCTTGACAATAAAGCGGTGTTTGTAATTTTCTTGAAGATCCATTCGTAACTCTTTCAGTAATGTTTCGACAAACACCAGGACAAACATTAGTCAAAAATAGAATGAGAAGGACCGATTGTCACCAAAATTTTGGTCCTTTGTGCTTTGTAACATTTCTTACAACTCCTGCAAATTTTATAAGGATGCATTCAAAACATTTCGAGTTATGTTGCTGACAATCATTCTGACAAACATTAGTCAAACAAACGGATGAACCATCATCAGCAAAAGTTGTTCATGTACGTTTTGCAACAATTCTAACAATTCCCGCAAATTTCACGAGGGTTCGTTCATGACATTTTGAGTTATGGTGTCGTTAATAATAAAATCAAACAAAAGGAAAAAAAAACAGCGGATCACAATAACTGGGTAATTTGCTCTTCGTAATATACCGAACAATTTGAGTAAAATTCATGACAATCGGATATATCTCTTTCAGTGTATGGTACCTGCAAAAAAAAAAACAGCCACACAAACCAACAAACAAACAAACGGATGAACGGATCTCACCAACAGTTAATCATCTGTTCCTCGTAATATGCATAACAGTCGACGTATATTTTGTAAAGACTCGTCCATAACTTTTTTAGTTATCTTGTTGACAAGCAAAGAGACAGACAGATGAACTCCATAAAATTAACCTCTTTGGACGAGGTAATAATTATCATTTTTTCTTCTACCACTAACATCACCTCATATGTTGACGTTGTCCTAGAAAGCTTCTTTCACTACTCACTTGTCCATAACTCATATTGTCTTTCGTCACACTTACTGATGCAAAACTGTGACCCGAAGGCTAGAGGAAGTCTGCCATCCAACATGGGAGAGAGAAGGAGTGGTGATAACAATATGGCCTATGCACAACCAAATATGTTCCTATTAGCATTGAAGGTAAGGTCAACCGGAAAACTCCGGATAGAGTCTCTACGAGGAAATTGACTGCTCGGGATATGCGATATTTGGAAGTTTCTATGGCTAGAAAACAACTTTATACAAGTAGGGCGATATTTGAAGACGTTGGAACCCCAATACTAAGCAGAAAGACAGGATGTGAGGTTCTGCAGAAGCTAGGGAAAGTGAAAAAGGCAATTAAACGACCACTTCTAACAAAAACTCATAAAGAAAATAGGGTCAAATGGGCTGAAGAGAAAATGAAAACTGATTTCTCCAATGCCATACTTACTGACGAATGCAGAGTCACTCTTGATGGTCCAGATGGATGGGAGTCTGAATGCGTCCTCCATGACAGACCTCAACAGATACAAGCGTCAACAAGGTGGTGGAGGTATAATGTTTTGGGCCGGGATAGTAGGTGACACCCTTATTGGTCCATTTGAAGTGGCAGAAGGAGTTAAACTGAATGCAGAAAGGTACTGCCAGGTTCTTGAAGCCAACTTGATTCCATGGCTCGATGAGCAGACTATCGCACGCAGATCCAAATTGGTATTTTAGCACCATAACGCTACCTCACACCGAGCACGGTACACTGCTAACTAGCTTGAGGATGGAGGATTTAAGTAAAAAAGTATTAGGCCTATAACCTGGCCAGCGAATAGCCCCGACTTAAATCCCATGAGAATCTCTGGGCGATGATCAAAAGGATGGTCTATGAAGGTGGTCATCAGTTTTCGAGCAAAGTAAGCCTGTGGAATGCAGTAAAAACAGCTGCAGATTCTATTCCACCATCTGAAATATCAAACCTGACAAAGTCCGTTGATAATCGCCTTATAAAAATCATGAAAAATGGAGGGTATACAATGTTCAAAATTAACTTATGTTAGCACTACGGAACACTTATTTCAGCGTTTATTGCATTATTTTGGTTTTAATTTCTGGTTTTGGACGTTTAATGACAATAATCCTGTTCACTTGTGTTTATTTCCTCTTGATGACGTTTTTATTAATTTGTTGCATAATGAGATAACAGTAAAAAACTCGTAAATAAGCAAATTGTTTGATAAACTCAGCAAATGGCTAAATATTTGTTTTACAAGTGCTGTTAATATTTGCAACAAAGCCATACATTTAGTTACTATTGATATTTCACAATTAGACACTTACCTTGAATAGTAAAGTAAAAAAATTGTATTTGCATAATCAGAGGTAACATACTGTATATCAAGTCAAGTTGTTTGCAATAAGTTCTTACGGAAGTTAGTTTGTCGCGGGAAAACGGTAAAATAAAGAAAAAAACTGAATCACCAAATCGCAGAATTAATGTAAAACTTTACCACTCTCAGAGCGCATACCTCCGCCAAGCAAGGCAACGGTTACGAAGCATTCAAATTGGTTCTGAGAGCTGAGACCGTGATTTTCTCTGTTTCAGCTCCAATATCTAATAATTTCTGCCCTTCAACAGTGTTAACAGCTTCAGTAATTTTTTTTAAGATCCGTACATATTTTTCTTGAGTTGTGATGCTAACAAACATTATGACGAATATAAGTCAAACAGACAATTGATCTGCACCCAAATATAATGATTTATTCCTTTTAACTTTGTTAACGATTCCTATAAATTTCTTAAAGATCCATTAATAATTTTTGAGTTATTGTGCTTACAAGCATAAAGTTAAAAAGCGAGACGAACTAAAGAACGAACAAACAAACAGATCATTACAAAAATTTGGTCAGTTACTCCTCGTGATATACCTAACAACTTACGTAAATTTAATAAAAATCCGTCCTTAACATTTTGAGTTATGACATTGAGAAAAATGAGGCAGATAAAAAACTGATGGATGGGTCTTCACCATCTATTCCTCCTAACATACCTAACATTCCCTGTAAATTTCGCTAAAATCCATCCGAAACCGTTTGAGTTATCTTGATGACCGACAGACAGAATAACAGACAGACAAACCAGGCGAAAACAAAACCTCCTTGGCGGAGGTAACAATTCGGCTATCGCGTAATAGATTCACGATACTGAAACATGTGAGATCGTAAAATCACGAACTATCAGTTCAATACGCCCAACACTGAATATGAGGTGTGATGTAAAAGCATGTAAGGTGTTTAAAATACGTTTGCTTTCATTAGATGACGTGCGTCTGGGTCTCGAGCGTAATATATAGTCAGGTGATGCTGCTAATTCTTGGAGTAGCTCTGTTGAGTGCCTCCTTTGTGACGGTTAGATTCGTTGTACCACGCTTCCCACATTTTCCCTGCCTTCATACTTGACTAAAAAATTATTTTCTATATCAGTTCCTCGAAAGCCTAAGTCTTTCACTGCTCTGACGCTTAGCTGCACGAACCAATAAATAATACCTGCGGAGGAGGGAGAGTTGACAGAAGGATTCATCTTATCAATAGGTTAATGGCAACCCAAGCTTTTAGCGTTCAAATAAGTCAGAAAGGTTGGTAGAGACGAGTCTGCCTTTGTGGACGCTTGCTGAGCGCTTTGAGAGTGCATTAGGTTCGTACAATATTTAGCTAATGCCTTTTTTCGCATTAGTTTCAACATAAGGTTTTATTCAGTGGGCTGCTTGTTGACTTCTGTGGTGCATGTAGAATGGCTGGAGATAAAGTTCCTGCTCCTATTAGGGTTGCTTCTGAAAGGTCATATGGTTGGCATCTGTTAAGTACAGGAAGCAAAGAGTGTAACGGGAAGACTCAATGGGACTAAAACAAAACTTAGCCTTGGCCGTATGTAGCTCAATGACGTCACAGCGACGAGTCGAAGTATTTGAGGGTCGGACCTCAGGCTTTCGTAGGTTGGGCTCTTAATATTAATCAGTTAATACTAGAAGCAATATATTCTTGATGCGAGTGAAACCATAGAAACAGTTATTGCTCAGGCTTTCTATACTTGATGACAACCATTTTATTGCGTTTCGTGTATGGGTACAGCTCAAATAGCTTGGCAGTTAGGAGAGGGAAATGAAACGAATCACGTCAAAAAAATACGGTGATGTGTTTAAATATGTATTGTGAAGAACACTGTGAACTGAATATGAAGTGTAGATAGGCTTCACTTCCAAGAAAGTGTTAAATCAGGGCGCTGTACCGGCCCAGATCTTGTGTGTGGTACTGTGAAAGTTTCCACCAGCCTCCACGGCAAATTTCTAGGGACAATTATGTTTATTGTTGAGTTAGTATGTATGTTCTCTTTATTTGCTTATGTGCTTAAGGGATGAAATTTGCAATTTACGACGAATTTTCTTGCAAAATTAATTAAATTACTCATAGGCTGCTCAATCTTACTGTTCGTCGATGTGACGTCATGGATGACGTCACTTTTCTATGGTAGTTCTTCCTGTTACGCTCTTTGCTTCCTGGTTAAATTCTGCCATTCATGGTAGAATGATAATTAGTAAGGCCAAGAAGCTGAGAGTGTACCTGGGGGACTCATCAAGCCTAAAAAAACTTAACCGTGACAGTATATCGGCGCATGACGTCGCATCATCATGTAAGGCCACCCCCCCCCCCCACCACTGAAGCAACAAGCGATGCAATGCGAGAAGCATGTTGCGTGTGACTAAGACCTACGTTTCATGATCGGCCCACTAACGCAATGCGACAGCAACGTGAATTATGTGGGTGCGTATCTGCATTCTCCAATATTGTAAAGCGGTGTGATGTTTCGCCGACGTAACAACAAAATATAGGCGGACAATATTGCGAAACTGCAGTTGTGCTAATGATCGATTCACGTTATGTATTAATGATAGCTATTTCTTGGTATGGACGTAATGATAACTTATGAACTCATTTCCACAAATTGGTGAGATTTATGCGCACATTCCCACAAATTGGCGAGATTTATGCGCTTATCAACTCAGTAGCAGACGACATTAGCCTAGCCTATTTAGTACGCACGGTGTGAGTTTTAATTATCCATCAAGACAAATTGCAGCAATAACTAATGTAATAAAATAGATGCTTACTCATTAACGATAAAATCAATGAAGAGGAAACTGTCATATCGAAATAGTCTATCTTTCCTCATTTCCAGCAAAACAAAACAGGATTGGGACAAGTTCATTCCCGTTATAGCGATATGTGTGGAGTAGTTCATTCAATTAATTCAACGAATTGTTTTCTATGGTAAAAATAAGTAGCATTTCCCATTGCAATATAACTGTAATTTTTAACTGAATGATCCACATGTCGAAGAGAAAGCTTTTAGTGAGAAATATTTTATTTTTTGGGTATTGCAGAAGAGGCGCTGACAGATTCGGAAGAAATTGTGATGCCAGATACCGCCACACGCACATCGTTGAGATGATGTTGATAACGATATTAATATTCCGTTTGGAATTAAAGTTACAGTTTTGTGTAGTTGATATAAATTGTACGTAAGTTATCAAAATCTATTGGACGCATATCTAGAAGTTACTTTTTACGTAGTTCAGGCATGACCTCACTCTTGTTGTCATTGAGTATAGGGCGGATTCTGATATCGAAAGCGCCACGCTGATTGGTGAATCAAATGACACAATTTTGCAACATACTTCTGTGATAGCTACACAAAATATTTCTTCAACACTAACTGCTACTAAATTCGTATAATTGCATCAGTAAGACCAATAATTAGCTAAAAAAATAGCATCAAGTTGTTTAGGTTGCCAACTAGCAATTTAGTTAGCCATGTGCAAACGCTGCAGCTAAGGTGTGGATTTGAATTTTCAATAATTTTCGTAAATAAGAAGCATACAGTTGACAATATTATAGCCAAATTAACGAATGCTATTGAATTTGTCTGAGAGTGACTCGTGACGCTATCGTTGGCGATAATATTTTTAGCTTATAGAATTTTAAAATACAATGTAGGCTAGTTCCGGGCAAGAGGGGACTAACTTCTAATTTGTGAGGAACACATTTACTTCTTCTGGTGCCCATTCATTGAAATGTAAGGCACTGGACAGCATACGTATTGCAATTTACACCATTTAAGCTTTAAGAATTATTAGAAGTTATTTAGTATATCAAGTCTCTTGCAGTATTTCATTAGGAAAGTTAACCCTATTGCTTGAATTGAGAGTTTTTGCGGCACCTGGGATATCTTTCTACCGCCTGGCTACCAACGCGTATTTCTCTGATTGCTTTAGCTGCGATGATAGAAGTATTTTTTCTCCGTAGGAATGTAAATAGTTTGAGGAAAATTATGTAACCGTATCTAGATATGAGCCAAATAATAGTTATTCAACACTGAGCATATCTGATTTCTTAGACTTGTTCAGGTATGGCCAAACCTCGGCTCGTCGGGCGTTGTTCTCTTGATGATGCCTACCGCGTAGCTGGCTAGGTACGTTTAAATATTGGCTATGTGTTCGTAAGAGCAGCTTTCTCTACTATTGACAACTAAGGAAATGTATTTAGGCCTTCCAAAAGTTCTCAGTTTTTTGTTAAGCATAGAATATTTGGCAACAATGATTGATATATGCCTCCCTGAATAGAGCCGAATCAGGGCTGCGCCTGCTATCGAATCGCACGAAAATTTGTACACCTTAATAGCAGTTGTGACCGACTGCTTAAAATATTTAGAACCTTCACTTAGCTGTATTTAATCTTAAATATGCTCCTAACTTTAAGGTTGGTCGGAGCAGTCGTAATTGCCATTAAGTTAACAGCTGTTTAACTAAAATAGCAATAAAATAATTAATAAAGACAACAATATTGTATCATTTTGAGCTTTGCGCTCTACTAGAGTTGGATTCATGATAATAGCAGTGTGTTCGGTGCACCTACAGACGAGAGAATGAATTAATTCAATGCTTCAGGGTTTTCATAGTTTATAATGCTGCACTCAATGTCTTATTGCATTTCTGAAAATGATCACCGTCTGGTATCAGTTAAAAAGAGACTTTAACAATTATAAGGACAGACTGGCAATTACCTTCATTTGCTAGCTATTTATAAGAGTAATTTTCATCAATGCACTTGCTGTAATAATGCTAATGCTCAAGACAGACAGCTGTTCCATAAATGGCATATAACGCCCGCTACAGACGATAGACTTTCGTCCTGTGTTTTCACTTCACAGCGTTCGAATGTGTTGCTCTGCCTGCGCAAACAACAAAAACGAGCACTGCTTTCTGAGACAACGTTCACTAAAAATTTGAAGAGACACAAGACGCTGCACTACTGATACTTGTCAAGCCAGCGCATATGACTGTAAACATTTTATGAAAACTATTGGTTGAACTACAGTTGTGTTTGCTAGGACAGCACGAAGTATTCGATCCCGGTGAAGTGAAAACACAGTTACACCGTATAAAATGAGCACCGTATTTCAAACTGTAATATGTCATTTTTCTGCTGTAAATTTTTATGATTGTTTATCATATGTGAGATGAAAATTGCTAAACAAGAATACTTAATATCCAGAGCTGTGCTACTTCATTAGTTTCTATCGGGTGAAAACTGACTGCCCACTGGTGTTAATCCAGAATATAATGGTAAATCTTGTCCCTTGCATTAGTTTTAAGAATGGTACTTATATGGCGATGGCACAGGCTGGTGAAACAAACGAGTATCGTATTTTTTTTCGTCCAAAAGTTATGATGAACTCTTCTAAATACAGATTTGATATTGCCAACAAATGGTGTAAAAATGTTTACTGTCAGTTCAGCAGTTTACTCTGCAAATGCCGTTAGTTACTTTCGGACATATCATTATGTCTGGAGGGATTCAGAATTGTTGCAAGTGAGTGCTATTTATATTGAAAAGGGCACATTAACATATTCAGACATAAAGATGACTATACCAATTCTTTCAACTAGCGCGTGGCATCGACATTATAAGTTGTACTGTAGCATGAAAACTGGCACAATCCAATCAGAATGTGAATTGCTGCAGCTGGGATTATAGCCTATAGTTTTTCACCACTAAAGTTTTTATTATTTTTTTTTATTATTTTTGGGTGGAATCAAGTTTATCCATTTATTGCATAAAAGCCCAAAGAGCGACAGATAAAGCTGAAACAAGAGTATCAACATGAGTTTCTCACACACAGACACCGAACAGCTGTTGCTCCATGTTTACATAGCGCGCTCTACCTGCATTTGTAACGAGCTTTCCTATTGGCTGAGCGAGCCTCACGGCAATTTTTCAGCATGCACTCGTAGAAGCCTTTACGTTCACTTAAAACTGCCGTGAACATCTCAACGCACGATTGACGCAGAGAATCGTTAACGTAGTCATCTACGTTTGAAATTGAGCCGTAACTTTACGATTACTTGGCGAAGTATTAAGCATCAAGGCCCTGGCCAGCCAGGAGTGGGAGGTTTGATGGATTAAGTCTAAAAAAATACGGCGATATGATTGGAAAAAAATGTTTTGTGAAGAGTATTATGAATTGAATATTCCGTGTAATATGGCTTCACTTGAAAGAAGTTAAATCAGGGAACTATACCTGCCCAGCTTTTTCCTCTGATGTTGCGAAACTTTTCACTGCAATTTTCTATAAGGAATTGTTTATTGGTCAATCAGTACCTATATGTTGTCTTCATTTATATATGCAGTTAAAGGCCTAACGTTGCACTTGATAACTTTCTGCAACTATTACATAAAATACTCGTAGGCTGTTCAACTGTACCGTTCGTCGATGTAAAGTCATTAATGACGTCACTTTGCGATGCTAGTTTTACGCGAGTCTTTCCGTTACTCTCTTTGCTTTCTGGTCGCAGGTGTGGCGAGCGTACGAAATTAAAGGATGATGCATGGCCATTATTTCAACGCTGCATCGGTCAAGGTCAGTAAACAAAACCTGTAAATATTGAATTTATCTTCTGTAGCGTTCACAGATAGACAATAATTATGGTAATATTCGAAAAAATAATAGTATTATCATGCTGTGATGTATGGGAAGCCGCACTTAATTCTACCTTTGCTGCTTCTCTATATAAAACTCAGCTGTGTAGATACTGTAAGTTATTACCAACAAAATAGATTGATAGAAGTGGGTTAAAAAGTTCTTTTGAAAGCCAATTCATAGCTTTCTAAGAAGAAGTAGTGACCTTACATGAAGCTTCAGGTGGTGTAGATAAATGTTGCCTAGTTCCACAAGTCTATTGTCAAATTCAACAAATTTCATTGCCATATTCGCCGCTGTATTATCAAACTCACCAAGCCGCTAAATTTGCTGCTAATATTACACTTATTTGCAATCAAATGCCCAGAAAAGGACATATACGCGCAGAGGCGCTCAAATATTTAACATTTTACTAAATAGGCTTACGGCAGTGCCGGCTCTAGTCGACTACGACCTTGATCCAGGGTCTTTATCAAACCTGACTGTACGTGGTCCCTCCCGTAAATTCCTGACGAAACAGCACTTGTCACAGTGACTGTGCCAGAGATTATTTCATAGCAACCTTCCTAGCCACGCAGCATTTTCTTGTAAAGAAAAAAGAAAGGAAGAGAAATTTTTTTTTTGCCATGCAGTCTAAGCGTACACATCGGGCTGCTCCCACAATAGTCGTTGAATTTAACTAGGGAACTTAGATATCTGCCTTCGTTATATATGTTGTATTAGTTTTTTTTTTATCCATTCTTGACCAGATGAAGCTCTGCAATACCGGTGGTCACTAACCTCTTCTCCCCACAGGTCATCTTTTGCAGCTATTTGATTCAGATCGTGAGAAGTTAGTTCGGAAAACAGGAAAAAAAAAATGGAAAAATCGTAGGCGTAAAATGGTGTAAGTTTTATCGTAACCTAAATGAGCGCGGGATTATCTCCCACACAATATGTTACTCGCTTGATACGTCTTTCCGTCTCGATGGGAAAAATTAGATGGGAAAGAATTAAGTCTTCTATTGAACGAAAATGGGGCTGTTCCGGTGCCAATTTTTTGTTCAAATCTCAGCGTTGAAGGAGTCTGAAGTGCCCATAAGTGATACCAGCGATAGAAAATGTAAGTTCCAACGATAATTGCTATTTTTTGACACATCCCTATCGATCAATAAGCACCAATAAGCATTTGTAGCTTTAAAAATCTTGTTCTCATGTCAATTTTGGAATGCGACCGTACAACCATTGGTTTTTAAAATTTTCTGAAAGCTAGAGATATGTAATAATTCGTGTCCCAGTAAATGCTACTTCTATGGCCTCGTTCAACTGACGAACTTTCTATGCCATATTGCCAAGCTCCTGCGCGATTATGCTGTCCTGCCATAGCGGAGCTCGCTGGGGCTTGTCCCATACAATTTCAAGACAATAATTATTGGCGACGATATGCGGCACAGTTTCACACATGTAGGGACCACCATCAGGATTAACGTACTGTTGATCAGAGTGATACCTGTGATGATACTTCGGACGAGGTCCAGGCGACGTTACACACACGGCCCATCTTGAGCAGAGGTGATGCTGCAGTCCGTGACCAGCGGGGTGGCTAACAGCGAGTTATCCTCACAGTTCACGTAGCCGCCTACAGCAGGTTTATCAGGCACTTTCAGTAAGCATGCGTCCAGTGAGTGTTTAAATTTTGCAGTCTCTGTACCGGTGACATTTCAAATGTGACGAGGCATTTTGTTGAATAATATCGCCTCTCGGACCACGAAGCTATTAGAATACTTTGTGGCTATCGCATCACCACCAGTTTTGATCGGAATGCGCACCTCACAACTGCGACCAATACGGTTTGAGTGTCTGGCCTGGATTCGCCCATTGATATTGACAGCATTTCCTTATAGAATTTTTCTAAATATATATGATCGTAATGCCCTCGAATCTCCTTTGAATTGAGTACATTTGAAGTTGAGCCAGTCTTTCGTGATAGTTTACATCTTTCATGCCTCGAGGCGCTCTAAGTCTTTCCGTTTGCTTGGCATCCAAAGAGGTGAACAGTATTCAATCCTTGGCGGTATCAGTTGTTTCCACAAGGTGAGCATTGTGTCTGCCTATCGTGAAGAGAAAGCTCGAAGCACCCATCCGCTCCACTTCTTGCCTACGGTAACAACTCGAGCCACATGATCTTGATAGTAGAGTTCAATAAATATCTCTAAGGTAAAGCAGCTCCGATGCTATATTAGCGATTTAGCATGCTCTCTGCAGTCAGTTTTATTAACAGAAGAGGTCTTGAGCCGGCAACCTATCTAACTAGAGGTGCACTCTAACAGCACAGACCTTTGCCTGGCAACGCAATGTTATAGACGGTAGAATGGAGACAGACAAACTGACTATCGGAACATCAACAAAAGTTAACCATCTCTTGCTCATGACATTCTTAATAGTTCCTGCAAATTTTGCGAAGATCCGTCCATAACGTTTAGATCTGTTCCTAATAGACAAATAAATCCCGGCTAAAACATAACTTCCTTGGCGGAGGAAGCCATAGCTATTAACACCAAGTTGGGGGAAATACATATTAAAGATTCCCAATTCACAAGAAATGCACGTAGTAACACTACAACTTGCTTGTCTGACAGATCACGTAGCTAAGAAACCGCGAATATCCTTCATCTGCTCCAAATTAAGATTTACCAGTGCCATTTCATATAGATCAGTGCGTAGAAATCTTCGCCCCAAATCTCTCACTGGGTGCGAAGGAGCAATGAAGCGAACTGTGCAGTCGCATTGGCTCAATGTTTCACGCTGAACTGAGTGATTCATTAATCAGGCTGGCAATTTAACTTTAGTCGTTATGACAGTGGGCTGAAGCAAAGAAATATCATATGAGTCGCGGTAGTTGCCAGCAAGAAACTTCCGAGAAGCGTCGCAAGAAAACACGGCGCCAGAGTAAGGTGAGGAGAATGGAGGAGATGGTGATTGCTGGTACTCTGAGGCATTGATTTACCGAGAGGCTTACTGTTGGGGTTTATCAACGAACAGATTCCCAAACTGTAAAAGCTCATCATAATTATGTACGTGCTCGTCAACTGTTCGAATACAAAACAAATATACGTAGATTAATGCTGCATTCATTAAGGTTTATGCCGATCTACAGGAATGTAATACCAGGTAGTGTGATACAGGATATTATCAAGTATCAAGTTGGCCGCTATCGAGAGCATATATCTCCATTCACTAGGTATTTGTGTTTAAAACTAGGTGGTGTTCCCTCCATATTTAAGGCAGTGACTTCCATAATTTATGAGCAATATAACAATGGATAATATAAATCATTGCATGTGAAGAGCTGTACGGGAGAAAGGTATCTAAAAAGTGCTAACCTTCGTACTGCTTTCTCCGTTCGTGCAAAAGCGTTCTTCAAATTCTGCTAAGAATTTTGAGAGCTAAACCCATGGCTGAACTACGACGCTGAACAACGTTAACGTAGTTCAGCCATGGCTAAACCTTCCCTTTTCTACGTTTATAGTTTTGCGTTCTGATAGAGAATTTCAGTTTTCTACCGTTTATCGTAATGAAGAACTTCGTAAGATCAATGGCTGGCTTCAAGCGCGTCGATTATCTCTCAGTGTCAGAGAAACTGAATTTCTCATTATTACGAAGAAATGCGTTATTAATGAACCAATAATTAGTATTAGGGAAACTTTAATTGAACGGACGCATTCGACAAAATTTCTCGGGATATTGACGACAGGCTGTCCTTTCACCAGCCCAGGCATGGACGTGGCTACGTCCTGACTAAATTATCTCAAGCACTGGAAGTAATCCGGAGGCTGTGAGTTAATGTTCCACATTACACCTTAGCTCTCTGTTACTCTCTTTTCTATAGTCATTTGATCTATGGGATAATAGTATGGGGAAGAGCTGATAAATCCATGATCGATAAAATAAGCAGAGTACAGTGTCGGGTGGTTAAATTTTTGAGACCTCATGCGGGTGGCGTCGAGGGATTCTCAGCGTATTCGTTGTTGAGATTTTTTCAAGTGTACAACTATATCTGTGTATTGAAGCTCCATAAGGAGCGTAACGGACATAATGAACACTTTTTTTGATAAAAACCGATTCATCTCAGGTGGAGTATAGCTACGCAACTCGTAGGATGCTATAGCAGGCGATCTGGCCAACTACCACCGTCGCACTTCAATAAGCCAGAAATATTTCCTGTATCAAGCGATAGATTGCTGGAATAAAGTACCAATTTCTGTTCGTAATCAACTGTTAAAAACCGTTACTTGCTCCATCAATGAATATTATTGTACAGTCATCAAAGTAACTTCATCCTTTCAGATGCTTTTGCTAACGACCCGACTTGTGTACCAATGTGCAAAGGACCGGGCTTTGAGCGAGTCTGTGTGTGGGTTCAATGCTTCTTTTGGGTGTCCCACGTGGGGCATAGAGTGGGCCATACGGTTGGGTTAGTTAGGTTTGTCCATCCTGTATTGTAAGGGAGCAGCGACCTCATAACGAAGCTCACCTTCTATCTGTTTTTCCTCTTTGTTTCCCCGACTATTCCCATGCCCGTTGATCCTGCGTTGGAATACAGTCGTGCATGGGTTCCCATGTGTCTAGCACCAAATTTGGCATGTGTCCCTTCCTTTTTTCTCTGTGATGTAGCCTTTATTCTGGAAACGTAGACTTGGCCGTCTGAATACAATAATAACTAGATCGCCTCGTGCGTAAGACCATCATCCGCGGTAGGGGCAAATTCAACGAAGTCATATTTGATACACGAGGCTAGGGCACAGCTCCAGTCCCAGAGATTAGCTCTTCAATAATAACATAGGAAAAAATACAACTCCTCATTGCGCAAGACGATCTGCCGCGGTGGAGGCAACTTTGTCGTGGTGGAGAAAATTTAACGCCATCGTTTTTGATGGCCAGCTAGGCTTAGTTTTTTGGCGTGGGTCACATCTAGGTCGATACACCAAACTCCCTCCAGAAAATTATGAACATTGCTCAGCTCCATCGGCCACTTTTTGGGTGGACAGACAAATAGATACATATAAATTTACAAATATTTTCTTGAGAATAGCGAAGCGCGCGTCGTGGGTAATAAAAATTTTCTTTTACAGCTTCTTTTCGAGTTCTACAATTTATAAATACCTATGGGGTAACATGTCGAGTACCCGTCCACCATGCTAGTAGCCGTCCTCTTGGCACTAAAACAACGTCCTGCGTGAAAATTAGCAGTACTAGAAAGCCGTACATAGACTTAAACTGTAGGCTAAGTAGTGCCGCACCGTTCCTGAAAATGACAGTCGAAAAAACTAAAACAATGAAAAATGTTGGTGGTTTCACATTTTTTTCATGTTTTTAGTGAAAAAATATGAAAACCACTACCATTTTTTGTTTTATTTTTTCGCCTATCATTTTCAAGGTTAGTGCAGCACAACTAGCCTACCGTTTAAGCCTATGTACGGCTTTTTAGCACCGCTAGTTTTCAAACAGGATGGTTTTTAGTACCAAGTGGACGGCTAGTAGCATGGTGGATGAGTACTAGACATGTTACACTACAGCTAGAGAACTCTGAGAGCGCATACCTCCGCCAAGCAAGGCAACGGTTACAAAAAATTAAATCAACATCAAAATATAATCATTTACATCCTTCAAAAGAGTTAACAGCTGCAATAATTTTTTGAAGATCCGTTCATAACTTTTTGAGTTATGCTGCTAACAAGCATTATGGCGATCATGAGTCAAAAATACAAATGAACAAACCGATCTGCACCAAAATTCGATCATTGATGCCTTTTAACATTACTAACAATTCCTATAAATTTCATAAAGATCCATTCATAATTTTTTGAGTTATTGTGCTAACAAGCATCAAATCAAAACCGTGACAACCAAACGAATCGTTACGATAATTTGGTTATTTACTGTTCATATTATACCTAACAATTCATGTAAACTTCATAAAGATCTGTCCATAACTTTTTGAGTTATAGCATGGAGAAAACTGAGGCAGACAAACAAACAGATGGACGGATCTTCACCAAAAGTTGATCACCTGTTTCTCTCAACATACCTAACAATCCCTGTAGAGTTCGTCAAATCGGTCCATAACTTTTTGAGTTATCTTGATGACAGAGACTGACAGACGGACGAACGGACGGACGGGCGGAGCCGACGAAAACATAACCTCCTTGGCGGAGGTAAATATATATACAGTGCCTAGACAGAAGTATTTGCACTACACTATTTTTTATGTATTTTAAAAAATATAGGGACTGCATTAGGATAATTAATACAGGAAGTTTATATAACATATATATAATAGAATATTTAAACAGAGCAGTCAAATGTGCATTTATAACAAGAAAATTTAACACAAGTAAAAATAATGAGGGACAAAAGTATTTGACCAAAATAAATATGATGTTGAATCTTTGATATTTAATAGTATAATTTGAATAAATTAGTTTGAAAATTATTCTAGAATGTTCACGAAACGTCTCGAAACAAATGCAATGTAAACAAACCCCAGCCGGCGCAATCATTACCTTTCAAGACCTCGTTGAAGTCGCGCACACTCTCACTACAATGCCCAAAGTTAAAGAAATTCCTGAAGCTACTCGTACACGGATAATTCAACTTCGTAGTGAGGGATTAACTTGTAGAGTAATAGCAGAACGTGTCAGTGTTCCTTTTTCAGCGGTTGGAGCAATAGTCCGCAAGCATCAAGTGACTACGGCGGTTTCCAACCTGCCAAGAGCTGGAGCTCCGTGTAAGATCATGGGTCATCATAGGCGCTACATGCTGCGGAAGGAGACTAATGAGCCCATGACAACTCTTGCTGACCTTCAGAGTGAACTAGCGTCTCAGGGACTGCATGTCAGCAAGAAAACTATTGTTAGGGAATTGAACCGTACTCGCATTCATTCTTACTCTCCTCGCAAAAACTCCTCTTCTTACAGCAAAACATGCCAAGAGCCGCTTAACATTTGCCAAAGACCACCTGGACAAAGGAAATGAATTTTGGGAAGGGGTTATATGGTCTGACGTAATTAAATAGAACTTTTTGGCCGAAACGAAGCTCGGCATGTATGGAGGAACCGTGGTACTGCCTATGATCCCAAGAACACCATCCCCACCGTGAAGCATGGAGGGGGCAGCATCATGATGTGGGGTTGCTTTACTGCCCATGGTGTTGGGATCTTCATATCATTGATAGCAAGATGAATAGGTTCATGTACAGGGAGATATTGGAGAAGAAGATGCTTCCAAGTGCCAAAAAATTCTACGGACGGCGCAGGTGGACCTTCCAACAAGACAACGACCCCAAGCATACTGCGAATTTAACGAAAGAATGGTTTCAAAAGAAGAAAATAAATGTTCTTCCATGGCGTAGCCAATCACCGGACAATCCAATAGAAAATTTGTGGCGTCTTTTTAAATCTGATGTCCACAAACGATGTTCCAAAAACCTTATTGAATTAAAGGTTATCTGCATGGAAAAATGGAAAAATATACCCTCAAGTGAATGTGAAAAGTTAATTTCCAGCTATAGCAGTCGTCTCCATGCTGTTATTGCCAATAAAGGTCACGCCACCAAGTACTAATCTCATAATTTTTTTTGGTCAAATACTTTTGTCCCTCATTTCTTTTGCTTGTGTTAAATTTTCTTGTCATAAGTGCACATTTGACTGTTCTGTTTAAATATTCTATTATATATATGCTATATAAATTTCATGTATTAATTATCCTAAAGCAGTTGCTAACTTTTTTAAAATACATAAAAAATAGTGTTGTGCAAATACTTATGTCTAGGCACTGTACATAGTATATATACATCATGTTCTTACAGCTTCAACGAAAACATTATCACCTCTTTCACTTCGTTCGCTGGTGATAATACTTCACCGGCTCTTCATACCCCGGGAGGGGGGGTCGGCTATATCTTGGCACCTGACCCAACTAGAGGTGACGAATACTTATGAAAATGATCATTGTATTATCTGGCTCCGGGTCACTGTATTTTCGAATGGTGAGGGCGCTAAGAGGTCTCAGGTAGACTTACTGAATTTTCAAGAGCAAATATTATATTATGTGGTGACTCGCTTAAATATGTTTCGTGCTGCGAACGTTTGTTCGATGTTGTCGATACTTTGTCTCGTAGCATCTGTATCTAATTCGAGCTGCTAGGTGAACATCATAGCGTACAATATTAGGCTGTATGTAGTAAAGTCTCTAATTATAGATATCTCTGTAGAGCGTGAACTGTTTTAAGCAATATACATCAGAGCCTGGCACGATGGCCATCGGCGATTATACGATGTTACGATGGAGCATCGCAAAATCCATCGGCATTAGCGATGGTCCAACGCTCCAATAGAAATCGTATCAAACAATCGGCGATGGCCATTTTCTCCATGGGCGGTGGTGTTATGAGGAAGAAATGGTCCGATGAAATGACTGAACATGCTATCGGCGATGCCATACGATGGGCATCGTCATCGGTTGTACTTCCGATGCCGATGAAATAAAGATAAAACTACAGAAAAATAGCCTTACGAGTTTGAAACATTCATTTTTTCAGTAACATTAACACAAAGAGGGGGTTATAAAGTTTATTTTAATACATTTCCCAGATCTAACTATGTCAATTTACAACCTGGGCCCCGCGTTTCTCACCTATTATCAGCTAGGAAGTGGTATTACTGGTTTGAAAATCCCACACAGGCCGAGGCTATAAGAGATGCTGTTTTTATTCGATGTTTGTAGTCAGGGATGTTTGCATTTTTAAAATGTGCTAATGCGATGGTCCATCACCAGTTGCAACGCCTTGAGATGGCCATCGCCGTCAGTGATTTCATCGTAGGTCATCGCCGATGAAAATTGACGGTTTATGGTTCCGATGCCGATGGTATTGCCATCGTACCATTTTAACATTATCGGAGATGCTGACCTCTGATAAATTTTATTACTTGTTTACATGCCGGTTTTTCAAACAACGTGTATAATACTCAGCAACTGAATGTTTCGAGCTATCTCTTAAATTGTAAACAAAATTTTGAGATGTAAGTTTTCTGCGGCTATCATCGTTGTGACCTGAAGACAAATGCATTTTACACTTTTAACATTGCAGTTACAATCACCACCACTTAACGTAAAATTTTAAGAAAAACGGAGGCGCTTCATACCTTAGTATTCAACAAATAATAGGGAAAGCTGGACTGTAAGTTGCTTTGAGTTGCTCCAACGCTTCGGAAAAGATTCGCTTAGACGCATCTTGCTGAACTCGCTCTTCAGACAACTTCTTCGCTGAGTCTAGTGGAGCATGTGTTGCGAAATGCCACTTTCGGCAATTTTTGGTTCTCGTCTGCATTGGGCTTTACGGATTGCTGTCTACCGTTACCAGAACATGTTACTATCAGGAAGAAAGCGAACAGTTTCCAAGTTGAAAATCAACAGAGTCATGCTTATTTAAAGCTTATAACTAACTTTATATAATGCATAGCAGACGTTTTCTGTCATTTCCATGCAATCCTCATCCCGTCAAAACGTCCCATGCAATTGCAACATTGAAGACAAAAACACTAATAGCAAAATGCTCTGCCGCTTCACGACCTACTCAAAGGAGGCTCTCAAGTTAGCATGAGATGTAAATTGCCTTTTCAGGTCGTTGGGCGAGCGACATTATAGTTTCTTTTCGCGATTTTGGATAATTAGAGCCTTGCCCTCGGCGCAACGCGCAGCACATTTGCACGCCGAGGAGCGTCTTGCTTGGGTCCGTCTGTATAGCGTGGCAGCAACAAGCTGTGCTCGTAATCTATGGGCTCTATTCTCATTAGCACGGACTCGGCATAACCACGTGAATGGTGCGTGAAAGAGCTCCATTTCCGCTGCTCTTCCTCTTGCCCTGTTACGTCCAACTTTAACGAAAATTTCCTGAGAATAGCCTTAGATGAAAGGTGATATAATTGTCGGTACAGTGGTTGTTGAAGGATTGCAATTGATTGAGATTTACTTTGGCACTGCCAATCTTGCTGAAAATGGAGAGGCACAACATTATACTTAACTTAAGGGGTGAATAGTATTTTTTTTTAACGATGATAGTATTTTGAGTTTACGGGTTAATCCATTTTATGGACACCACTATATTTCATAAATGACCTTTCAAATTGCCTTTTGCTCTGATTACCCAAATTTTACTTTTTAATAATTATAATAATGTTAATTTGCCTCCAGTAGTCGTCAACGATTATCAAAAATACCTCGATGTTTGAAAGTTCAACATTTGTAAGTACACGCAGAGAACTCTCTAGTTATTGTAATCCTATAGGCATAAGCTAACAAAACATATTTTATCTTGAGCGCTATATAAATTCTTTGTAGAAAGAGCTGACTTTTTTGCTCCTTATATGCGAACTAGGTATTTCCGATTGAAGCATTCGGTTGCAATAATTGGAGAATTTGCAATGAGTGCACCATCATTCTAAGCCACTTCACAAACTGTTCTGCAAGGATAATTAAACAAGAAAGTACTGGAAAATAGTTTATCACTCATCAAAATAACTAGCGTAACAATTCTTTTAAAAAAGTTTCCTTACGTGATCGATACATTAAGATCAAAGCTGGAGAAGTAAACGTTACTAAAGGGTTACTAAAAATTGCGTCATCTACAGATAAGAAATTAGTGTAAGCTAGACACGAACATTAAACACTGAATGCAGTCTGGAACCCCAGCGGTGGACAACGTAAGGATTGGTTAATGAGTGGATATAGGACAGGAAACTGAGAGCAAAGGGAGGATTTACGAGTACAAGAACTTACCCTTGACCGCGATAATGTCATCTAGCAATTCGGAGTATCGCGTGAGGAAGGAATTAATCAACAGATGTCCACATAAAATTGATAGAACAAGGACTGAAAAGGAACTCGTTCATTTTTGTTTCATTTTTTTATTATAGGTACTGGCGTTGCACCTTTACATAGAACATTGTTACACTGCCCCATAGTTGGCGTTGATGATAGGAAATACGTGAAATAAGCGCGTTGGACAGTTGTACTTTGCACGCTTTCCATCTGAACTGTTGATTCGACGCCGTCGTGGCTAAATTATTTTATAGTCACAGTGAGTCATCTCACTGCTTCCTGAACACAAAGTGTGCTCGATTTGCCCACTAGGATCGAGATACTCTAGTCCTAATGCATGTACAGTATACTTTGTATGGAATTGCGGGGGTGAACTTTGGAATCACCGCTCTAGATCTCGTTCCAGACGTTAACTACAAACTGATTACATTACAGAAGGCCCATAACACAGTTCTTCGTAGCAAGATTATTATTATTTTTATTTCGCACCGGCCCTACAGCCTTATCGGGGAATTAGCGATATTAGCCCTGCACTTTTTGCAGGCCAAACAAACTGCTGCCCTGACTTTGCCAGCGATTGGGCGCATTTAGTTAAAAAATACAATTCTCAAAAGATCCTGGGCGAGTCCTAAACTGTCAGAATCATGTTTTATTAAAATCCTAGTTTTGGGGATGAAAGCGAAGTATGGCCGCTGATTGTTTATCGTTCTCCATCTCCTCCTTTATCAGTTGCTCCATCATGTTCTGCTTGCTCTTTGAACGCAAGAAGGTCCGTGGTGCCCTTCACGAACAAATGAATTTTGTGTTCAATCCAAACGGATTCTGTTAAATCATGCACGATGGGAAACATTTTGCACAGAAATGTTTCTCAACGCATTTTACAAGCCTAGTGTTAGTGGAAACTTAGAATGAGTGTATAATATTAGAAAAATTAATTGATTCAAAGTTTACATTGCTATGAATGACAAAATTTACTCCGCAAAGAAAATATTATTCGACGCTTGCGGCATTAACATGGCCGCCCTTGTTTATACTTTTTGATATAGTTTCAGTTAACAATTCGGCGAGCGTGCAATCGGTCATTGCCATTTGTATTGCAAATGGTAATAGTTACATCAGAAATAGTTTCTCGACAAAACTGCTTCGGACAGGGCTGCAACCCCGTCCGTGTAACTGTATAGTAGCTGGAGTTACTCGAGCGTTTGTAAACATTCTAGGTAACAGAAACGATCTAAGTTGTACGAAAATTTTCAACAGAAAACTATAATAATGAACTGCAACTATTTATTTTTACGCCACCATCAATATCAGTATAGTGAGAGAACCTCTGTTAAATTACAGAAGCTGTTATATCATTGCAAATGTTACGAAGTTTATATAAACCCAAAGTTTCCAGCAAAAACATGTACTAAGTTTATGAAAAAACAGCACTGTTTCTGGTTTGCTCCACAAATACTGCACATTTAAAAATCATTGTTTCGATACGGTAAACGTCTCTCAAAAATTTCTATATAAAAACAGGACATTTTTGGCTCCCTTTACAAATACCGCGAATCCTATATGAGGATAGAAAACATTACAGAGAAACATGATGGTTTACAGGCGATCAAAGGGCCTTTTATCTACACAGAACGCTCTCGTGGTTTCTGTCAGCACTGCACTGTTCATAGTTGTTGTGTTTTGTGCAGGACGGATAGTGGGGGATATGTAGGTCATTGCACAGGATAATCTTTTTCTGCAACTTTTAAATATAACATAGCTGGAGCAAAACAATGGTAAACCTCATGCCAATCTTTCCTACTGTTGAAGTTGTTGTTTTCTTTTTCTTTCATGATTCCTCAGCCGATGGCATCACATAAGAGGGTTTGCAAGTTCACAGTCGATGGAATTTCACGCGAGATACCACCGGCTGCAGAGTAAGTACATGGTTCACCTTGATACCGCCAGATGTTTATTACCATTATTACCTCCGTCAAGGAGGTTGTTTTCGTTGTGTTTGTCCGTCACCAAGATAACTCAAAAAGTTATAAACCGATTTGGACGAAATTCACAGGGATTGATTGGTATGTTAGGAGAAACAGATAATTAACTTTTGGTGAAGATATGTCCATCCGTTTGTTTGTTTGTTTGTCAGCGTCATTTTTCTTGATGCCATAACTGAAAAAGTTATAGATGGATTTTGATGAAATTAACATGAGTTGTTAGGTATATAACAAAGAGTAAATGAACAAATTTTGATAATGATCCGTTCGTTCGTTCGTTTGTGACTGTTTTTAATTTTATGCTTGTTAGCACAATAACTCAAAAAATAATGAATGGATCTTTATGTAATTTATAGGAGTTGTTAGTAATGGTAAAAGACATAANAATTTTGGTGCAGATCGGTTGGTTCCTTTGTATGTTTGACTCATATTTGTCATAACGTATGTTAACAGTATAACTCAAAGAGTTATGAACTGATCTTAAAAAAAATGAACAAGCTGTTATTAAAAATAAAAGGCACAAGTGATTAGATTTTGGGGTTTATGCAAAGAAAATGATGGTTTCAGAGCCAATTTGAGTTTTTGCTACCGTTGCCTCACTTGGCGGAGGTATGCGCTCTCAGAGTGCTCTAGTTATGAAATTAACACGAGTTGTTAGGTATATAAAAACAAGTGAATTCCTAAATTTTGGTAATGATCCGTTTGTTCGTTCGTTCGCATGTCACTGTGTTCAATTTTATGCTTGTTAGCACAATAACTCAAAAAATATTGAATGGATCTTTATGAAATTATAGGGGTTGTTAGTAATGTTGAAAGACATAAATGATAAAATTTTGGTGCAGATCGGTTTGTTCGTTTGTATGTTTGACTCATGTTTGTCATAACGTTGTTAGCAGTATAACTCAAAAAGTTTTGAACGGATCTTCAAGAAAATTGCACAAGCTGTTATTACTATCGAAAGGCACAAATGATTCAATTTTGGAGTTAATACAAAGAAAATTATGGTTTCAGAGCCAATTTGAATTTTTTGCTACCGTTGCTTCACTTGACGGAGGTATGCGCTCTCACAGTGCTTTAGTTTGCAGAGCGTGAAACTCGTTGATTAGAGATGGACACTGCGTCACAAGAACACCTGACTCCTCTCCCTCTGATATCCCTCTTAAATCGCCCTCAGTCAGGTGCCCGAGTGGAGGCTGCCTAAGGTGGTACAGCGACAACAGTTAGCGCCCGCAGTCGCTTGGTTTATCAGCCAGAAGCTTCAGACATGACTGGTTCAAAACCCATCCATTCCTAGTTAGTTCTTCCACGTATTTTTTATTTGTTCCGATATAAGAGATGTACTTATATAATAATACGCAGTTTTTGGTTGGTTGATTGCTAACTAGTTTGGTTGCTTGCTTGCTCCTTTGGATGGTCTATCTCTCCGTCACGCTCTTCTTAGTGATTTAGTTAGGAGAAAATTTATCTATGTACTGAACAACAAGATGAGATACCATGAAATTTCAGTCCTGAGAATACGATAGCTAATCTGGTTTCTGGAACATTTGTTGGAAAATCGAAGTGCTGTATTTTCTGTAGCCCGCTTCCTATTGGAAAAAAGTAGCTCTGTGCTATATGATGTGGTTCATCTTTTGTGTGTGGTAGGTAAACGGCGGTGTCTTTGAGAGAGTTTTTGTTTATGTCATGCATAAGCAATTTCGCATATTTCTAACTGACTTTTTTCGTAGCATATAGGTACAGCCTCAACCTTGGTTGGGGTTTTCGTTCATATCGTGCATAATCTATTTCGCTTAAGTTTTCCTTGACCATTCCCTTTCACAATATATTTGGGCCTCACAACCCTAAGGGTCCCGAGTGCCTTCTCCGCAGGGGATGTTGCAGCTGGCCGCAGCCTCGGCTGAGAAGGATAGTTTTGTAAAGTTAGGTAGGTTCTATTTCCCCTACCGTTCCGTGAGGTGGGCTGTCGATCGAGACAGCCGACCTAGTCCGCGGGACACTTCTCTTTGTCTTGTCTTTTTCTATTCTTTACGCTGTTTCCCGCCAGTAGCAGCGCACTCGGCCAACTGAGACTCACCGGCAGAAATACCGAGATAAAACATTCTTATACTGATGCAACATAATAAACTGAGTATCACTGCTTGGATCACGTCGTATGACGTGGGTGCTGTGGTAAAACCAGGAATATAATAATAATACGTTTTCCTTGGCTTAATTTCTTCGTGGCAGACGAAACTTTACGTTGAGCTGCGGCAAAAATATTTCTAATCCACATTGCAGCCAAATTTCGTTCCTGAAGGTTCACTATCTGCTATTAGCGAGGATACAAGAAGCAATGAGCATTTCCGGTGAATTCTTTTGAATAAACTATATTTCTTGGTGCTGCTCAGCTTTTAAGCATTTCCAAACTGATATTCCCTACTTCACTTTCTGGGGAGCAATTTTGCTCTCGCAAACTTATTGCGCCCTCCAGGGGCATAGGATGGGCCATAGGCCATAGGGTTAGGTTAGTTAGGTTCGATCATCCTATGTTATGGGGAGTAGCGCCCC
>LQNS02277275.1:14084963-14095267 GCA_001587735.2 Parhyale hawaiensis | reverse complement strand
TCTGTTCTTCCTCTTCTTTCCCGACTTGCTGTTCCCATGCGCGTTGATCCTGTGTGGGAACACCTTCGTGCATGGGTTCCCCGTTTTTCTGTCGACATACTATATGTCTCTTCATTTTCCTCTCTTAGAAGAGCTTAGTACTTATTTAGGGAGGATTAAATCTTCTTATAATACCTAATACCTAAACTTGTTACGGCACAACTTTCGTTACATTGATCGAAGATCGAGTCTACAGGTATGAGGCATGATTTTTTGCGACAAAACCTGCACCGCAAGCAAGAGCAATAAAAAGCTTAATTAGAAAGTTATTGCGCAATATTTGACGGCTGGGTGCCGTAGTGTCACAATGAAGAAAATAGTGTACACTCACTGTGCTTAAAACTAAATGCCAATTGGTAACGGTCATGCTAACCAAAAAAATGACATGTACCCAATGACCCCCCCCCCCCACACTTTCCGTATTGTCGGAAAACCCGAACTAATTTCTGGTAAGTTGGAAAAGAACCCTGCATAACTTCGGGTAGGATAGGTGAGGGCAGGCCTGGTTTTCCTAACCACCTATTTTTTCAATTTCGGGTGTGTCAATTTTGGGCTCTTGGGTAAGACTTGGTTAGGTTATCTCATGTACTGCACGTTATTTTCAGGCTGGTGTATAGTAGATCGTTGTTACCATTTTGATAGTCAACCGTTATTAGTTATATTTCAGCTTTACCACCGCAGCCGCAACTCAGGCAATTCAACAGTGAATTTCATTTTATTATTACGTCATCAGTAGGCATATTTTATCTCGGCATTCCTGCCGGAAAAACTCAATTTAGCTCAGTGCGCTACTACTGGCTGGAAAAAGGAGCAAAGAATAGCAAAAAGGAACCCGCCAAGTGTATCACACTTCCCTTTGACGCTAAAGGCGTCTTCAAAAGCACGTCACGTATCTCAACGGATACTTTCGAACTGAAGGAGGCCGGACGTTCAGCTGGTGGCAGGAGGTACGACAAACGCGCGAGTTTGAAGGATGAAGCACGTCCGTTTTTTTTCCGCGCACTTCACGAGCCCAGTTCGTTATAATGTGTGCCTATTTTATCTCATGTAGCGTACGCGAATCTTAAAAAAAATGCATTTTTTTCGTTACTTCAGTGATCAGGATCTCTGTAATCCCGTAAAACGCCACTGCAGTTTGCACTGGCCGTGTTGCACTGGTTTTCCCTAAAAATTCTGAAACGAATTGTTAGCTCAAAATGGTATTTTAAAACAAAGCTATTTAAACCCCTACATAATTTATGGCCAACCTAGCATATTGTTAAATGTGTTTACAGAGGAGTTTAATCGTGTATATTAAGTCTATGTTAACCTGAAGCCGGGAAGTCGCGTCTATACTTTTGGACAACGCCCAACTTCGGGGTGTGTTGCAATCAGGCCTTCGGTGTCACCTGTGCTACACCGGCCTCCAGTGCGACACAGGTTGGGTAACACCGGGTGACACCGACGACAACCCTACAAAATTGCAGGGTAATGAGCTGGTAACACTGCCTTTGCTTACAAACATTGACTTTGATATTTAACAATTTGTATTAAGAATGTATGACGGCCATATATTGGTTAAATTTTTGCATTTGAAGCACTTTTGTGTATTTTTTCATCTTTTTATCCTAAAATACAGCCAAAATAAGGCTTCGCCAGAAATGTTTAGGTAAGAATTTTCTGCAAATTCCGCAAAACGTCTTGGGGCGCTGAAGTCGCTCGTCGCATTCACCGCTACACGGGGTGAATGCAACACGCCCCAGCTTGTGTTACCCTCACAGTGTTACCCCGTGTAGCGGTGAATGCGACGTGCCACCTCAGTGCCCCCTACGAAGTGTGGCCGAATTTGCAGAAAACTCGTACCCAAATATTTCTGGTGGAGCCTTATTATCTGTGTAGTTTAGGATAAAAAGTTGAAAAAATATACAAAAGTGCTTCAAATGCAGGAATTCAAGCAATGTATGGCAGTGATACATTTTTAATACAAATTGTTAAGAATCAAAGTCAATGTTTGTAAGCAAAGGCAGTGTTACCAGCTCATTACCCTACAATTTTGTAGGGTTGTCGTCGGTGTCAACCGGTGTTACCCAACCTGTGTCGCATTGGAGGCCGGTGTAGCACAGGTGACACCGAAGGCATGATTGCAACACGCCCCAAGTTGGACGTCGTCTGAATGTGTAGACGCGACTTCCTGGCTTCAGCTTAGGATAGGCTTAATATGCACGAGTAAACTCCTCTGTAAACACATATAGCAATATACTATGTGAGCCATAAATTAGGTAGGGGCGTAAAAGGCTTTGTCTTGCAATACCATAGGGATCCGGCAATTCGTTTGAGAATTATTAGCGAAGAACAGTGTAACACGGCCAGTGCAAACTTTAGTAGGAACCTCGAAAATGTTGTAAGCATACGAAAGACGCCACATTAGTTAAAAAAATACCAGCTTATTGCTGCGTGATGACTTTACTTCAATCGACCATCAGGCTCTAAATATTTTTAAAATAAGCTGATCCATTTAAAATCACTTGAGCTTATTGGATAAGAATACGACTTCCAAAATTCTAACAGACGTAATCTAGAGCGTTCTTAGAGCACGTACCTCCGCCCAAGCAATGCAATGTTAACGAAAAAATCATATTAGTCCCGAAAAGAGGATTTCGTTTTATTATCTCCAAAATTTAGTCATTGTGCCTCTTAACATTAATAAAAACTTCTGTGACACCTTTGAAGGGTTGTCCGTAACATTTTGAAATATATCTTGACAAACACACTAAGACAAACGTATCGTCCAATACACGAACAAACCGATCGCCACCAAAATGGCTATCGGTGCTTTCATTTAACATTTCTGACCATTCCTAAAAAATTCATGAATATTCTTCTATCACTTTTTGAGTTATGTTCTGTCATACATCACGACAGACTATAGTCAAACACACAAACAGATGAACAGTTCATCACCAAAATTCCAAAATTGGATAATTTGCATCTTTTAACATTTCTAATGATTCCTGAAAATATGGTAAAAATCCAGTTATAACTTTTCGGGATAAATTGCCAACAAACATAAAATCAAATATAGAGACAAACAAACCTTAGAAAAAGTTGGTCATTTGCTCTTCCTAACATTTCTAACAAGGCGTGCAAGCTTCTCAAAAATCCGTCTACTACTGTTAGTGTTATATTACCAAGGAAAAAGAAGCACACAAACAAATGATTGAACGGATCTTCATCTGTTTCTCCTAATATACCCAACAATCGCTGTAAATTTCGTAATGATTCGTCCATAGGGTTTTCAGTTATGCATATCTGTAACAGACAAACAACCAAAGTCGACCAAAATATAACATCTTTGGCGGATATAAATATAAAGAACGATGTCATAACTAAACTCTCATCATCACTCATTAGATTGATTGATGTTACTACGTGTACGCAGTGACAAAAAGTCGACGCGCAGATCATGTTCGTTCATCTGATCGAAAGCGTTGAGATGAATGCCGTGTGAACTCGTCTTTACGAAGGACATAAAATATTGCTATCGAAAGTCTTAGAATGATCCAAATTCTGGAAGAGTGATCGTGAGGAAGTGCACGGCCACCTCAAAGTCCGGGGGCTTTCCAAAATGAAGAAAGAAGGCTTGGAACACTGACAGGGCGAATCAGTTGGTAGAAAGCGTGCAAACTGACGCTGCGGTGGAAAGCGGACAGTTTTAATAATACAGGAGCTAGAAATGCAAAAAAGTGTGTATTAAGCTTCAGACGGACAAGCCAAAAGAATCATCGAGTCAATGCTTTTTGAAATTTACTAGAGAAGACCCACGAAGATCCGTTAGGTCATTGCAAGAAGTGAGATTTTAGTTTTTCTACTAGACCCGGAAACCAACACACAGATCCTACAGTGGAAGATGGCAACTTCACTTTGATCCAAGATAGAGATAATTCTCATTATTATCGTGTTCTTCATGATTACGGTTCTATGCTGGTTGGAGCAACAAGCACTTCTTCCCACAGTTCCTGTTTCGCCTAATAGACAAGTTATGGTTGTCCCAGAGCAACGCGCTCGCACACACTGTGTTTAATGTGAGGCGGCTCCTAGCTTAGATATGAAGTCTGCTCTATAGCACCTTTCACATTTTTTAATCTTTCGCTTCGTGATTTACATCTTCCTTAGGTAGAATGCTGTCTTTGAGGGAGTTCTGTGCAAAAGTTCAGGCCCAATGGGACGAGGGGTCGGAAGGATTTCAAGGAAAAACACTTTTCAAACTTCTGCTATGAGTGGCAGACACGAATACAGAAGTAGGTATTTTGTAGGTAAGAGTTAGATCGCCTTCTTGGTTTTGTAGTTTATTTGACCCCGAGCTTTCGAGCCATTATACATGACTCGTCTTCTGGGGAACGAAATTGTAAGCGACTGTAGCTATCTGCTCATAGTTAGTATCCTATCTATTAGCAAAAATAAAAATTGATTACATAATATTATAACAAAATAAAATGAATGCCGAAGAAATTCAGTTCTTATATTACTGTAAGACGCGGCAGTAAGCTCCGGAAAAGTGAACATGTCTATTGATAGAATTTGGATTGCAATCAGAATGGAAAGCTTCTAAAAGTTTTTTAGACTTGGGATTTGACTCATTGGAAAGTAATTTTGGAAAATCAAGGGGCATTTGATGATTAGTTGACTTTTCGCGGTCGTTTACAAGAGATGCTTGAATATTTTGTCTAATATTGTTGGCATGTTCCTTCATTCTTTCCGAAACTTACTTACGCGTCTCTCCAATATACACAGCATTACAGTTTTTACAGTCCACTTGATACACAACGTTATTTCGTTCTTCGAGAGGGAGTTTCGCTTTGCTATTGTTTAAGAATTTTTACAACGTATTCGTTGGTTTACTGGCAATGCGAATGTTATGGCGTTTTAGTACTGAATTGGTTTTTTTCAGTTGCACCTTTTATGTAAGGAGCAGAGACGTATTTGATCCAACTTAATTGCTGATTGTTCTGGGCGGGTCTTCGGTGGCTTCTTTTGATAGCGATTTTATGAACTATTTTGGATATCCATTTTCATGCAGGATGTTGGTGACTGTTTTTTGTAGAAGAACAAAAAACCGTCACCAACATCCTGCATGAAAATGGATATCCAAAATAGTTCATAAAATCGCTATCAAAAGAAGCCACCGAAGACCCGCCCAGAACAATCAGCAATTAAGTTAGATCAAATACGTCTCTGCTCCTTACATAAAAGGTGCAACTGAAAAAACCAATTCAGTACTAAAACGCCATAACATTCGCATTGCCAGTAAACCAACGAATAGGTTATAAAAATTCTCAAACAATAGCAAAGCAAAACTCCCTCGCGATAAACGAAATAACGTTGTGTATCAAGTGGACTGTGAAAACTGTGATGCTGTGTATATTGGAGAGATGCGTAAGTAAGTTTTGGAAAGAATGAAGGAACATGCCAACATTATTAGACAAAATATTCAAGCATCTCTTGTAAACGACCACGTAAAGTCAACTAATCATCAAATGCCCCTTGATTTTCCAAAATTACTTTCCAATGAGTCAAATCCCAAGTCTAAAAAAGTTTTAGAAGCTTTTCATTCTGATTGCAATCCAAATTCTATCAATAGACATGTTCACTTTTCCGAAGCTTACTGCCGCGTCTTACAGTAATATAATAACTGAATTTCTTCGACATTCATTTTATTTGGTTACAATATTATGTAATCATTTTTATTTTTGCTGGTAGATAGGATACTAACTATGAGCAGAAAGCTCCAGTCGCTTAAAATTTCGTTCCCCTGAAGACGAGTCATGTATAATGGCTCGAAAGCTCGGGGTCAATTAAACTACAAAACCAAGAATGCGTTTTAACTCTTACCTACAAAATGATTCAGCCTGGGAATCCTCCAATCTTTGAATAAAGAAGTAGGTAAGTAAAAAATGGAGAGGGAAAGGAGGGTATGGGACGTCTATGAAGGAATGAAGTGTAACTTCTCAATAGAACTTTGTAATGAGGGATTAGTCAGGGAACTTTTGTTGCTTATGTGCGACACGTCGTATATGTGTGATCATAAGAAGAGACTGTCTTGCGGCGTTGAAAACTGTAACATTTTTGTAAGAGAGCACATAAAAACAAAAAGCCAATAACTCTAATTATAGCCAGTACGAGCCACATAGTAGGGTTACAGACGAAGAGCCGAAAACACACATATGCAGAATCATAAACGCTGCTCCCCAAAATTCGGGCGCTAGCAACTTGTTTCAATGGAATGCACGTTTCGCGATGTACGATGAACAAAAACTTTCTGAATTCTCCAAAACCCAAAAGAGGGCATAGGCATCGTAGTTGATAGTCTTAGTTGAAAACACTGTTAGTACATACAGGAAACTCTTGATCAGTGTGGTTGAGCGGGACCACACATAACGAACAAAAATGCACATAACGAGATGCCTTGGGTCTATGTAAGAAAACGATGTACTAGATATTTTAGGGGTAACTACTTTAATAGGATGGACCAAATTGCATAAAAACTTAAACAAAAAGGTGAATCAAATAAAACTTAACAAAAACAAAAACATACTATGATATTGAAAATAAATAATTGAAATTTTTGAAAAATGGGAATAAATTAACCAGTGGAGTTGAAACAACCTCACAGTGTTACATATTAAATAAGTTGAACATATTGCTTGATGTATTTACACCAGTACAATTACCTACATAATAATTCAACTTGAGTTATTTAATTCAACATATTTTATTAGTGCCTAACAGGCTATCTAATTTTGAACCGAACATACTTTTAATTTCTGGGTTTTGTTCCAAGTCTGAAAAAGCTGTCTTCAAGTTCTCTGCCAAGTCTAAACTTGCAGCCAATTTAGAGACAGTTGAGGTTGAAGATGCTGGTCCATTAACTTTACAATTAAAATTTGCGTCGTTGCCCTCAGTTATCAATTTAATGTCCATCTTTGGATTTCTCTAGAACATGACACTCAAGATAATTCAGTGATATCTTCCACAATAACATTCTTGGATCCAACTTTCTAATCTTATTCAATAATCATATTCATGACAGTGGTATCACAGTGATTATAATTGACCACAACCGCTACTCATGGTAGAAATATTAACTGCATTTGAAGATGAATTAATGCCTTCTGTCATTTTTATGCTGTAGTCTCGCCGGAACGTTTCAATTTCTTGGATTTCCCCTTGATGTGTGTTCCACAATTCTCTTCATAGTGTCCCGTATGTAATACGCTGTAAATCCAGCAATCACTTCATTGTCCATTGGTTGTAAAGGAGGGATGTAGTGCTAGGAGGTAAGACAATAACTTGGGTGGTGACTTTTACATATGCCTTATATGTAAAAAAAGAAGCCTTAGATGTAAAAAGGAAGAGTAATGCAGAAAGGTACACGTGTCTTGTTTAGTAAATGGCAACCACTATTTTTCATTCAAAATAATGTTAGAATGGCGGACGGTAAGAACAAAATTTACAAACACACAAAACTAGAGACCCGCACTCAACGAGATGAAAAAAGCGAAATAAACGAGAGCAGCAGTGATCGAGAGCGGTTTATATCGAGAGTTTCTTGTGCAGTAGTTTTCAGCATAAAAATTAGCAGCACAGTAAAAAATCAAGAAAACTATCGGGATTCAGCACAGCATCTGTGTCTCTGCATGCCATTGTAACTAGGGAATAATCAGCACCTGCTTCTTCTTCTTCGGGGCGAGATACCAAAACTTGTACTGCTATGTATTTAACTTACATTTAAGTACAGGAGGACGAGAGTGCTGGAAACTAAGTGGGTTTAAGCGACTAAAATATGTGGGGTTGCAATGAAAAAGTGTGATTTGGTCTACCGCTAAGTGACGATTTACTTAGGCAGGCTTCTTTTGCGAAGCGGAACTTTATTAAATTAAATCAAGGATTGTCACCTTATTAGTCTCATTGAGCTTCTGCTACAATAAACAATTCTACAAGTACTACCTGATCATTGGCGCAGAGGTTTACGTCTTGGGATATTCTAATTTTTTAGTCATAAAATTGATAAACAAGACTAATTTCAAGTTAGCGGATTATCATTGGAATCCTGAATGGTTGCGGCAGCACCCGAAGAGCGCTCAAGCTTACCAATCGCACTATTGTTCGCTACCCCTAAAGGTTCCATGCCCTCTTTGGGGATGGTTTTCGAAGCAGCCTGCTTTGCCGGCAACATGGGCACTGGCACCGAAGAACTGCTGCTGTTACTGCTCGTGTCACTCACGTTGCTGGAAACTTGACTCGAGGCTTTCTTGAACCGCGGCATTCGGGAGGTGGAGGACGGTGACGACGATGCATTCGAGGATGTTGACGATGAACATCTGAACGTCGCTGGAGGTGGAGACCTTAAATGAGATGGAGAATACTTGGCGTCTGTCCCTTTGGAACTTGGAGGGTGAGAGCTCTCACCAGAGTCATTTTGAATGACATTGTTGGCGTAGATGATAGAATTAGAGCCGCTGCTCTGGTTACCGACGCTGCTGACATTACTATCTTCATCAAAGTCATCGTCCTCTTCGTCCTCATCATCATCGTCGTCATCGTCAAGCCGCGGATCGTGGAATGTTTTGGTCTCGGCGATAGGTTCGTGGAATGTAACCCTAGGCTCGCTGGGCTTAGTGCTGTGTGGACTGTGATGCGTAGGAAAAGGTTGACAACTTGATGATTCCATTGCCATTGAATTACCAAAATGACTCGTAATTTCGCCTTTGTTATCACTTCTCAGTCTTGTTTTGTCGATATTTTCTGCTGAATTTTGATTGATAAGATACTTAGATACATTATCATAATCTGAACAAGGTTTTTCGATTGAATGGCAATATTGCCCTGTGTCAAGTTGCCCCTGTCTACAAGTTTCATCAACACTGAAGCTTCTCATTAACATCTTTGGCCCACCCATACCAATGTGGGGGACAGGGCTGCGGGAGCCCTGGCTGCCGTGCATCTGTATGTCGGGCACTGCAGATGGCATCCTGACGTTCCCAGCTGCGTCTCGCTGTCCCAATTGGTGGGTTTGGTGGTGGGACCTCTTCAGAGTTGCGAGATGGCCAGGAGATTCGTTGCGACGCGGTCGAGAGCCCAGAGTCCCGTAGTGAGGATACTGACCTGCAGAAGAAAACCAGCGGTATGTCAGAACCATGTATGAAAATAATTCACCTATCTACGCTTCACTCCATGTGCCATAAATAGCAACATCAAATGAGCTGTAACAGCAGCAAACATCATGGGAGACTAACGAAAAGAACGTGTTTAAATTCAATGTAAGTAATATTTTTTATACCTATCAAGCAGAAGTGTAATTATGAGTAGTGAGCCAGCCACAATTCTCTTGTAGTTCTCGCTCACTAGATTGAAGTTTCTTCTTAATATTAGATGGCCCGCGCTGTCACAAAATGACAGCGAAGAATTTGTGATGACCTTCTGCATTGATCATGCATTCGTTATTATTACAACTGCTTACCTAAGCACACCAAAACGAGCGTTTACGGCTTCACAGCCGCTCAGTATCAAAACTATTTTTGTTTCTCTGAAATGGAGAAAATACATGGCTTATTTCCTCCCGATCAGCAACGCTCAGAGTAATAGCTCAGATCGGTATTGTGGATACGGTAGGCTAGCCTATACAGGTCCAATGGTTTTTGCTTTGCGAAAGCTATTTCATCGACCATTGAATTAAATTTGGGAGAATAGTTGAAGCAACGAAATTTCAACTGTCCCTGATTGAGATGCGTTTGCCATCTTCTACAAACCGGCCTATTTTCTACCTCACAGTTTTCAGTGGAACTTGAGAGGACGACCAGAGCCTCCAACCTGGGCTAATTTTCGCCTATGTGTTTTGCTAAAGCTTGACAGAAAATGGATAAACCGATAAATAAATAAACGCACAGACAATACACATCGGCCTTTATTATCTACAATACTAGTGGACCCGTGCGTGAAGAATTCACGCAATAACCTATACGTTTGCGTAATCCCTCTAGGCCGGTGCGGAATCTCCTCATCTCTTATTTGCGTCTTAATATTCTTCTTTTCTTCATTGATCCTTTATCGTGCTGGCATCCTTAGGTCTTCTATATAGACAGGCAGAAGTAACATCTTGAGTAAAAAAAATTCCAACAAACTTAAACAAAATAGCAGCTTATATACAATGTGCCCGCTACGTAGCCAAGATACCGTTGATACCGTCTTCCCACCTCAAATATCTGTTTCATTTGAGGTACTCAAATTTT
>LQNS02277275.1:14069841-14084794 GCA_001587735.2 Parhyale hawaiensis | reverse complement strand
CTCGGTTTGTCTGCTGCTCCCTCGTGAAACTCACTGCTCCCCGTGACATCCACCAATGAGATCTCACAGCCATAAGAGATCTGGTTGACTCACTGGCGAATCTGTATTTAGACCGCAGGGCTCCCTCCTTCTCTATAGAAGCTCCTTGGAAGCAACGAAATTTCAACTGTCCCTGATTAAGATACGTTTGCCATCTTCTACGACCCGGCCTATTTTCTACCTCACAGTTTTCAGTGGAACTTAAGACGACGACCAGAGCCTCCAACCTGGGCTAATTTTTGCCTATCTGTTTCGTTAAAGCGTGACAGAAAATGGATAAACAAATAAATAAATAAACGCACAGACAATACACATCGGCCTTTATTATCTACAATATAAGAAAGACCGATGTGTATTTGTCTGTTTGTTTATACATTTTCTGTCACGCTTTATCAAAACAGATAGGCGGAAATTAGCCCAGGCTGGAGGCTCCGTTCGTCCACTCAAGCTCCATTGAAAACTGATAGGTAGAAAATAGGCCGGGTTGCAGAAGATGGCCAACGTATCTTATTTAAGGACAGTTGAAATTAAAAAATGAAGATATCGCAGGATTGTTTTGATTCGTGCGAGTATTACCTTCTCCACACATCGAATTTATTGCAAAGTATCGGGCGGCCTCAAGTCTAAATGCACTTCTTGCATTGCCGAAGTTGAAATCTCAGCACTGAAGATATCTGAAGCTTCCATTGGCGCTCTCATGCATCTTGATTCGTAGTTTTTTCCACAGATGATTTCGTTCCTTCAGCTATCCTTCCAACTTTGATGTAATAATATTGTCGACGAAACATCTTTCAATAACCAAAAGACTATCGGACAAATATGACACACCAGGGTATTTATGATACCAAATCGAATCCATTCTTTTTAGTGTTGCTGAACTGACTGCAAAAGTGATCAATTATTTTCATGAAAAAAATAATAGTGTTGATGCTCAGTAATTAAGGTAATTAGGATGCCGTGAACCCTCTTCTGGATGATCTTTAAAGTTGGCAATTGTATAAAGGAAAGCATGGTTAATGAAGAAGGATCAACACAAATTATTCGCTGCCATTTTATGACAGCGCGGGCATACTCGTATTGTAGATTGAGGGTGACATTGGATTAAAATTTTCTATGGATCAGTTTAAAGTATTGGGTTGGTCAAAAAGTTGGTTCTCTTTTTAGAATTAACCTTCCGGTCTGCTATTCTTTGTTCTTTATTCTTTTTCTTTGGATACTGTATTCGGTATAATGACAACATTTACATCAGTGATAAATAAGCCTCGAAGGAGGTAGGTCTTGCGTATAACCCTTGAAATGAAGGCTCAGGCGGAGCACTATCGGCGTTTTATTTGTTTTTTACTACTGAAGAGGAAAAAAAAAACAGCAGAACTGGCTGAGAGAAAGGCAATGTACATATGAAGAGATTGCTGTTTCGGAACTGGTGTGCCATAAGTGACTTTCTTTACTTCAACAGAGGAATTTTCGGTAAAAGATGCACCTCGCTCTAGCGGCCTAAAGAGATTGACATCGGTCAATTGAAGCTGTAGTCGAACAACACTGCAGTCTGACTACAAGAGCAATCACAGATAGTGTCTATATATACGTATACAAAACAAGTGTGAAAAGCGAATATCCACCTTAAAACGAACTCTTTAGCTTGCATAATATAAGCTCTTTAGACACCATACATATTGACAAACTAAAAATGGCAGCATTCTGCGCTAACAGACGTAGGATAACACGAGATATATCGTGGAGAATCTACAAGTCCTTTAGATAAAAAAAAATATGTCGACTTAGTTAAAGAGTTAAAGGATGCAGTTTCCTAGCTCTGATGGTCCATTACGCTTTCGGTCTTGCTGACAGAGGAAAATGTGTTGGCATAATGTGCATGTACCTTGCAACATGATTGTTCCCCCAACATCATAAGAATAACTTTATTTATGTGTTTAATGTCGTAGCAACACAAAATTAAGAAACGTGCACGCCCTACACCAGCACACCCTGTCGTATATCGGTGGATGTCGTGCCTTGCCGTGCTCCTGCAGCACAAATACTGCTCTTATTTCTGTCGGTACATGGGAAATCAGGCAGATGTGCTGGTTTGGGTCAACGCTATTGTCATGATTCCTATAAAATGTCGATGATCCTGAGCCCAAAGCTCCATGCCCTTCTGCAGCTTTTAGTAATTTAAGTCATTGCTACACAAGTAAAAACAGAACAACTTACCGCCTTGGCAACACCGGGAATCTTGCGTGTCAGAAGTGTATCCGCAGAGATCTGCAGGGTTTAAGGACGAAAACCTTGAGAAACTCTTGTCACTGAAAGAGCATCGGGACCCGGCATTCATTCTCCCCTGGCTGGTGTCATGTAAAGTTTTGTCGTAATTGAGGGGAAGTAAATTCTTCTGTTGTTGATCTAACATAATTGGGCCAGTCTGCATGCCTTCATTAGCAGAGTTTCCTTTGTACGACTGTATTCTCTCATTGTTGGGCAGGTTTCCTATCGGGTTACGCTCGATGCCTAAAACTGGGTCAAGCTGACCCTGCTGGTGTATTTGGTGCAAGTGATGGTGCCGGTGAAAGTGATCATGTCCGTAACCCGCGGTGCAGTGCGGGTGTGGATGGTCGTGGGCATCTACGGAAGTCATCCGCTTCTGACAATGCATGTGGTGCCGGGGTTGCATCTGCAGCATGCAAGAATTGCTTGGCACCAAGTCCAGCAGGCTAGTGTTTTGTTCTGGTAAACTGGAAGGCTGATGGGGCATAAACGTAGATCGGCTGAAGCTCATGGGATGGTGATGTTGCTGATGAGGCGTCAAAGATCGTGGGAATTCGGAACTGTCGACAGGGGGTTTAGGTCTTGTGTGAGGACTGAAGAGATTAGGCGAATCGGTGATACTNACTGGAAGGCTGATGGGGGATAAACGTAGATCGGCTGAAGCTCATGGGATGGTGATGTTGCTGATGAGGCGTCAAAGATCGTGGGAATTCGGAACTGTCGACAGGGGGTTTAGGTCTTGTGTGAGGACTGAAGAGATTAGGTGAGTCGGTGATACTTCTTGCCATCCTCATGTGAGAACAAGGCGCTGGATAGCTATGCCAAGATGCCAGCGACAACTGATCGTCACCATGGCAAGGGGATCTTCCGTCACAACAGCTTTCTGCTAAAGAACAAATTTCTGGCGCCAGCTCCCCGCCGTCACATGGCTTGTTAACTTCTACGGGAACAAAACAGTCTTCCCTCTCATCATTTGGACAGGATGCCGCGAGAGCGGCCTGACTGTCGTCGCCTGCATTGGATTCGGCGGCATTGCTCGCTATAGGATTTGGTGACTGCAGCTCAATGATTTCGTTGTTGCTCTTAAAAGCGACGGGGCTTTGGTTGGCCAGCAGCGGAGACCGAAGACTTCGGCCGGGCGACAACAACACAGGCTGGCCGAGGGAGCTGGTCTGCTCCTCGTCCTGATAATGATTTCCCTAAGGAATGGAAGAATCATTCCGGTTAGCGTGTATCACGACACTTACTGTTTCGTAAGAGTATTGCTGTATGTTAGTAAGCTGATTCAGAGCATAGGATTGGCAATGGAGAACATAATACGAACAATGTGGTAGAAGCTGGAAGCAGCACAAGAAAGAAATTAAAGCCCTAAAAAATACTGGAGTTGTATATTCCAAGAAAAATGAGCTTGTTTTTCAAGTTGATGACTTCTTTAGTCACGGACTTCTTGAATTATTGCTAATTTAATTTGTTTGAATTTGCAGATACAAAGTGTCTCTATATTAGTCACATCATGCTTTTAAATGAACGAATGATAGGATTTTTTTCAAATCCTATTACTCGAAAAATGGAATCAAAATTATTAACATAGGGACTTAATTTCACACAGTAAATGCCGCAGTATATGAAATGAATCAATGAAAGAGTGGATTTATTTCACTTACGTCCACTGGAACAAATCCAATATTAATGCACGGCAGCAACCAGGATTATCAAAACATTTTCACCGTATACGAGGAAGTTAAAAATAATTCGACGTGTATGTAATACAGATGCGTTTCTCGAGACCTGGAACTTTCATTACTGGAATCAGCGTTTACTACCCACGACGCTCTACGGTGATTCACGAATGAAAGCTCAGAAGAAAGTTTAAATCCATAAAATTTTATATCGTATATGCTTCCTAAAAGTTTCAGCTGGCCAGTGCGTTACTACAGGCAGGAAACGAGCACAAAATATCTCAGAGAGATGAAGGAGGAAAACAGAAGAAGAATGAAGAGCAAGACATACGTGAGGAGAGTCTCTTTCGGAGGCAGTTCTTCACACGGAAGCAAGTAAGAGTCTCGTGGGGTAATCGCTCACCACCAACAGCGACCCACCTCACGAAGCAAATAGGGAACCAAAACAAGACAAACCTAACTTATCACGTAAAAATAGCATTAGTAGCCAGATGTAACGACTCTCATGGCAATGCATTAGAGATACCTTGTGGGTGAATGAGGCCAAAAAAATATTCTGAGAGGGATAGGGACCGCTCATAACTTTTTGAGTTACATTACGAAGATAAAAAAGGCAGACAAACAAACGATTGGGCGAATTTTCACCAAAAGTTAATCATCTGTTCTTCCCAATATATGCCTAACACTACCTGCAAATTTTGTAAGGCTTTTCCATAACTTTTGAAGTTATCTTGGTGACGGACAGATAGAATAACACGCGAACGCCGAGAAAAACACAACCTCTTTGGCGGAGGAAATGATGAATTTTTATACTGAATTAATGAGCAAATTCGGTACGTACTGTAACTCAAGGATGATGAGACATATGAAGTTAACACACAGAAAGGGGCCAAGCTGCAGTGCACCATGGGAAATGAGCTTGTGACGTCATACAAACCTAATACGTTAATAAGTATCGATTTTGCGTTGTTTCTTCATCATTTCATTTGGGCCTCTAGAGTGTCCTACACGTCCCACAATTTTCATAGTTGCACAAACATATGTATCAAAGCATCTACGAACTTTATTTTAGCTTCCTGAAGGATAAATTTTTTATTATTTTGGTTGTTTTTTCCATTACAGGCACGCACCCGGTCGGACAGTGTCTGCAAAATGTGGATCTAAGCTGCGCCGTCGCGTAGGCGTCGTTAAAATATCCTCCTTTCCTAACCGTAAAAAATGTAGCATCATTAGAAAAATTATGGATTTAACATACACCAGTTTCAACAACATCGTTCCGTAAGACAGTTTAGCTGTGGAGAATACGGTTAGGTATTATTATTTTTATTTTGCAAGTTTGTTAACACGAGTCGGACGCGACACTACTGTCATACTGCTGTAATGCGCGCAGCGTATAGTAGCTCAGTTTTTTTTATTTTACCGATAAAACTGGATGGCTTCTGCGAAATTATGTATAGACTTTTACTTTAATATTACTTCTCCGGACGGAAAGTAATTTGTTTCCCTGTTTTTCTTACCAATTTTGTTAAAAAGTTTTTCTATCTCGGCGATTAATCTTTTGCATTTGAGAATTTTTATTGAAGCGGTTTGAAATTATAGAGGATAGCAGATCCTTGGTAGAAGACGATAAATTGAAAACATTGAGGTATTCACTCATGTGATTCAATCTTCAGAATGCCATATTACTCTCGATAAAACTCACTTGATTAATTGCATTTTTATGACGATAAACTTGACACCAAAAGTGCTTCTGACACATGCGGGTATTTGCCGGTTGAATTCATCTGCTCTGTTACAAGCCTTTTAGCCAACGCTTTTTTTAAATTTTATCCTTCAGAGAGCTAAAAAAAACTTCGTACATGCCTTGATACATATTTTTGTGCAACTATACAGATTGTAGGACACTCGGGAAGCCCAAATGAAATGATGAAGAAGCAATGCAAAATAGCTACTTATTAACGAACTAGATTTTTATGACGTCACAAGCACATTCACATGGTGCACTGCAGCTTGGCCCCTCTCAGTGCGTTAACCTTGTAAGTCTCATCATCTTTGCGGTAACTTAGTAAATATCACAACAAAAATCAAGGGCGTGCAATGAGGGTCGCTACATTTGTGCTGTTAGTCTGCTAATTACTAAATAACAAATATCTTACGGAGCTCAGCGCTGGGACTGGGGTGGGTGCCAGCAGTTCGTGGTGACCTTCTCCATCACTGCCGGGGGTGCCAGGATACATTGCGATGCCCGTAGTTTTGCTGCTTGAAGCTGTCAGCCAAACATAAAAAACTTACATCAGCATATCAATCTCAGCTACGTATATAATACAGTAATTGATCGCAATACCACTATCCTCCAAAATTTTTCTCTTTCTTCTATTTTTCCTTAGAAAGTATACTGTAAATGGTGTGAAACAAAGTACCATAAATAAAGAAGTCGCTTGGGATTCTGCTATTTTTTTCACACCGTGTAGCGAATAAGGGTGAACAGTTAGCTTATATGCGAATTTCACGATCGACAATTTTAAAGCTGCTCAACAATGCATACACTAATGCCGAAGCAACATACGCAGTTGCATGAACCACTGAAAGCGACTATGGGCAGCTCATTCGCCATTCTGAAATATATTTAACTCTGTAGCAAAGACGTAGTAGTATGAGCGAAATGGGAGCTGTACATCCTCACATCACGTTGTTCGTGCGAATGTCTAGTGTAGCCCTAGGTAGGTATCAGAGTACACTGTAAAAAAAATCATCCATTGATTTTACGGGAAAATCACGAGCAGCTACAATGCCAAGAAAATTCCGTAAGATTTACGGAAAAATTTCGGAATTCCGTAAATCTTACGGAATTTTCTTTGCATTATTGCTGCCAGTGATTTTCCCGTAAAATTTACGGATTTTTTTACTGTGTAACGTTGTGTGCCACATGGCATATCTATGAGCAGCAATGCATTGCACTATATAGAAGGCGGCGCAAGCAGTAAAGTACTTCAAAACAGCTTGTACATTTCTCACTTTTCATCATGGCCACCGATGCATACTTTTCAAAGCAAAATAGTACAGTAAATTATTAATATGTTACCTATATCTCAAGTGCTGCTAAAAATGCATAAAATTTATTGATAAATTGGTTTACTATCTTTCATATACTGTACATGCACAACGGTAAATAATACTCGTTTATAACGATTTCATCATCATTTTTCATTGGGACGAGTTCACACGTCATACATATTGACGCGTTCGCTCATCCAATTGCTCGAAGGTGTTACTGTGCCCTGGTAACTGCTGAAAAGTGCACCGTTTTCTTAGTTTCTTTTCACTCCAAATTTGAAGAGATATCCGTAACTTTCTTAGTAACATTTGCAGGGGAAACTGACTTGACTGTTGAAATTTTAATCGCCTTTTGTGCCGTACACAAAAGTGAGTTGTGCTGATGGTACAAAACAATCGGGCGAAGCCGAGTGGATGAGTGAACGCATTTGTATGAATGACGTAAGAACTTGCTTGACCTTAGAAAACTTTACATACTGTACATCATCGGCATTGCGTATTTTGAAAAATTTTGTACAGATTTTGTGGCTTGTGTAGTCGGAGTGTCTTAGAAGTACGCAATCACAGAGAATGCGTATTTACAGCGTCATTATTGGACCGTAAAAAATTGCATAGTTTTTAATAAACTTAGACAGCAACGGATTGAAATGAACGGATATAAACTGACAATAAGGGTGAAATGCTATAGTTCACTCATAAAAAGTTTAGGTTCCCGCTAAGCACTTTTAGCCACAAAAACTCTGCCGCAAAAAGTTTGCTGTAACACATAATCGTACGGAAAAAATACGAGCCAAAATCAACGAAGTTAAAGTCGTCTTATTTATTAGCAAAGTGAATGGTTGCGCTGTGCGTTAACCCGTTTCTCCTAAGCAGCTCACATCTTCCGTAGGAATAGCCAATTATGTTCAGAAATGGGAGCGGTAAGTGACAATAACTTGAAATATTAAAAAGTGAGACAGTGTTGAACGAACAACAAGTACAAAGTATTGATTAAAAATTAGTGTAGCCGACACAAAGAGTTGAATCGCCATTATATATAGCCATGAAAATTTTTAAACGATAATTATAATAATAAAATACTGCACTTGATATGATTAAGAAATTAAGTGCACCAGCTGGTATACAACGCTAGTAAGAAGTTGAAACGCTTTAATTGTACTGAACATTTATTAACGTAACCGACAAAATGAATCGAGTATCTTCATTGAGCAGTAAATATGTTCGCAAGTGTTTAGAAAAATTGATCACTCAGAGTAGAAAATCTACAGCAATAAATAGCTAGAAAAAGCTAAACCGCTAATGAACTATAGAAGAAGAGTCACGTATCCGACAGAGAGTTAAATTGTCATTATATAGCCACAAGCATAGTCGAAAGTTCCTTAAAAATTTTTCATTAATAAGATAAATTACACTATACTAAATCCCTATAAAAATCCGAAATACTACACTAAATCCTCATTTAAAAGCTGATGTACTATACTAAATCTCCGTTAAAAATCTGCCATGCTATGCTAAATTACTACCTTATTGAAGTTTAAAATTCTATACTAACCCCCAATTAAAAATCTGAAATACCACACACAATCCTTATCAATTATCTGAAATACTCAACTTAATCCCCATTAAAGAATCTGCAATTCTATACTAAATCTCAATTAAAAATCTGACATACAATACTAAATCCCTATAAATAATTTGAAATACCATACTAAATCTCCATTAAAGGTCCGACATACCTTACTAAATCCCTACTAATTATTTTGAAATATTATACCTACTCTATTAAACGCCTGAATACTATTGTACTTCAGGAAAGGTTGACGTACCCGACAAAGAGTTGGAGCGGTTACGGCGCTTGAGGAAGCAGACGATGATGGCCAGGTTGAGGGACAGGAGGGCCGCACCCGTGACGATCATAATTAGCAGCAGCAGTCTCGGAGTCTTCCAGCTTGAAAATCCTCGCACGTCCGAGTCTTAATGAAACAAACAAAATAATATTACACCAGAGTCATTTGAGAAATAAATGGCAGTGACTGAAATTAACTCAATTCTGGCGCAATGATGAGGAGCATCGCTCCTCAGGGGCTATAGTGAGGATTAGCCACTGGAGACGGGGATTTATGGACATAATTTGAAGGGGAGAAACCCATGCGACAGAGGTGGATTCCCTTTCCACTGAAGGGGCCGTCGGTGAGTCACTTGACAAAATAACCGTCGGAGAAAACGTATTACTGAGCTACTATAAAGCAAGTAAAGTCCCACAGTTTGATACCATAGCCGCTGATGCAGATTACTGTTGAGTATCTTCAATCGACGTCACAAACATTCTGAAGAAGTGGACACGACACACTGGACTACTTGCATGTTGCTGTGAATGTTCACAGATGGCTAGATGCTAGCTCGGTAACTACTCGGACTGTTGTAAGTTACGAGTAGCCCATTAAGCGTTTCTACCTCCTAATGAACGTTGTAATTGAGAAGGTCTGCGTTGAGATAAACCAAGGTGGGAAATGAACATTGTGAAAGTTGTAGACTCAAAATATTTGTCTGTTATTTTTCAGTATAGACTGAGTTGTGTCAGAGTATGCAGCATATATTGGCATCAATAGAAGATTGTCAACGTTAAAGAAAATCTATGTTAGCTCAGAATTTTCACGTAAATACAAGTGAAAATGAAAAAAAAGTAATTATTTAGCCTGAACAACGAAGTTTCAAACAACGTTATTTCTAAGACGCTTACTTTATCTGAGTAAGGCTAACGGGACAACCAAAAGCTGTACACGGGTCATATTTCGCTGATTACGCCAAGGACAGTACACAGTTTCATGGAGCTCCTGCGTCATGCGTCAGTTCACGCTGTTTCAGGCCTTTACAGTTCCGACAGATGCTATAGCTCCACCGCACCAGCTCTTTCATAATACTGCAGCACCTAAGTGTATAATTAACTGCGCTAAACCACACTGAAGAAGTGAATACATATATATTTGGATCAACCCAAAGCTGGCTTATTGGCTAATTAATATATTAATGTAATCGGAGAGAAATGAATTGACGCCTCGACTGCAATAGCATAATCGTGTTATTAATAAGTAAATGATTCATCGTTCCTCACGCTGTGTTACGATTCAAAGTGGTTGTTGGAAGGTGCCTGTATTGTTAATCTTACAACCTGATGCTGAGTAATAGTGAGTATGGGTGTGGTTACTCAGGTACAGTAGATGTCTCATTCTAACAATGTTACAACTTGATTTGGAAATACGAAAACTAATCATTGTTTGTATTAAAGTATTATCAAAATATTATCATAGCTGCGATATTAAAAGGGAAGTTTCAGTAATCGATGTCACTTCTGATACTTGAAAAGAAGATTGGCAATACCTACTATTGATCCATTCTAAAACGTCATCAGAGACTATTCGATTGCATTTCTCGACATGGTTACGAATAGTAGCGTGACTATGAGCGCACAGTATATTACATTCGGCTCGTGTCGCCATTATCAGCTGTACAAATAAGGAGACACCAAGAGGTCGCACCTACTGAGTCAGATGCACCCTGTGTGAAACTATATGTAGATATATACTATTGTCATAGGCCTAAGCATGCTTTTTGGAAGAACAGCTTGACGTTTTAAAAAAAGGCTTGTATTGAAAATATTCTCTATTCACTTTACTTCACTCAGCTATTTGTAACCATGCCAAGAAATTAAATTAAAAATTCCGTATTGAAAGTATTAAATTTTAGAGAATGCACCAACCCATGACATATGTCTTTTAAACTTATTTATTAAAAAACACATTTTTAATGGCAACTTGTGGCCCTATTTCTGCTGATGGTAAGACTACATTGTTTTCCTTTTGATGCGCTGCTGTATATTCTTTTTCAGCGTTGTTTTCAGTGTTATTAGCGTAGTTGCGAGCGTGTGCATGACCTCGATTGATGAAGCTTTCACTTCCAAATTACAGGCGAGCTAGCAATATTTTAAGAAGACTACGTATCGGTTTTCGCGTTTTAGTTCTCGCTTTGAGATTTTAGTTAACAGTAGCCAGTTTTGAAAACTAATTGAATCATTTAGTTCCGTTTTGCTGCAACAAGTTACTGATGACGTTCTCATAAAGTGGTTTCTCTTAACACAGTCCCAACGTTTTAATAAGAGATTACTGGTACTGTTGCCAATAATGCTTTTATTTATTAGCCCACAATGACAGAATGTCAAGTTAATAAACGTGACCACTATCTACTCCTCCTTGCAGCCAAACAAAGTTTTCTACCAAGAACCATCTTGAGCTACTGAAGACGATGCTGTATTTAAAGATTATTTCGCCACTTAAGAAAATATACAGAAATGGTGTACCAGTATATGGGTAAATATATCAGAGGTGAAACATAGAACCAAAAGAGTTTCCGCGTTCGGATAGAATTGTAGAATTTGATGGCGACAGTCTGTACATAATGACTACAGATCAATCTAATCAGACTACAAGAAATTATTTTAGAAGAGAGGCGGCTATCATGTCTTTCTATGGAAAAAAGCGTAATCATACTGTATGTAAGCTGCAAACAAATTTATTTAACAATCTAGTCGCTCACTACCCGATGCCTTTACCACCAGACTATCGTCCGGCATTAGGGAAGCTCGAAGCATCAGTCATGCACGCGGCAGGTATGAAGTGGCAAATTTTCGGAGCATCGTTGGCTTTTTTCGCTATTTTCACTTCTATCTGGCGCAAGAAGTAGCGCAAAAACTGCTGTTGCGTCATATGCCAGAGGGTCACTGACGCAAAGCTAGCGCCTAGCGTTTCACGGGCTATCGTTGCGCCAGTGAGTCACTGGCGCAATGACGAAATATTGGAGTCAGTGGCCCAAAGACGAAATATTGGAGTCAGTGTCGCAATGGTGAAATATTGGCGTCAGTGCCGCAATGGCAAAATATTGGAGTCAGTGGCGGAATGGCGAAATATTGGAGTCAGGGGCGCAATGACGAAATATTGGAGTCAGTGGCGCAATGGCGAAATATTGGAGTCTGGGGCGCAATGACGAAATATTGGAGTCAGGGGCGCAATGGCGAAATATTGGAGTCAGGGGCGCAATGACGAAATATTGGAGTCAGTGGCGTAGTGGCGAAATACTGGAGTCAGTGGCGTAATGGCGAAATACTAGAGTCAGGACGCAATGACGAAATATTGGAGTCAGTGGTGCAATGTATGGCGAATAAAATGGCACAAGGGCCCAGCTTTGGGAAAACATTGCAAGCTTGACAATCAAGCAGCTCACATCTCCAAAGTTTGGTTTCTACATCCCCACAAAGTAAGAGGAAAAAGAGAAAAAATAAAAGTACATAAATATACAGCAATGTACAAATAAATACAGAAATATACAAAGGAGAAGAAACAAAGAATCCCCTAAACGAAGAAGATAGTATAAAGCGTAATAAAGAAANAAAAACAAACCGACAGTAACGATAGCTACGAAAGCGGCCAGCTATCTACGCGCCCCAGACCCTGCCATCACCAGTACGGGCTTTGGCCGAAAAGAAGAAGAAGAGAAAGAAAAGGAAAGCATCAGGTGGTACTACCTGATGGAAGAGAGAGAGGAGCAGACTGCGGAAGACTGAGTACTCAGCTATGGCACCGGCCTGTTCATCTCCTCTCAGGGATGCCGTTGGACCAAAACGATCTCATCCGCCTTTAGAGTGGCATTTCCTCCAACTCAGGGGCTACCCAGAGCCCCAAACCCAAAGCCAGCTCATACAAACAAAGAGGCGTCCGGTGGCCGGACAGTGAGGGCGGCCTGATAACGCGCAGGCCACAGGAGTGTTTCGAACGCGTTTTTTTGGGTACTCGACCGAAAGTCTCGTGGTGGCTATGCAGTCGCAGGTATGGGCCTGCAGTCTATGGCCGTCGCAAAAAGCATAAAAGTGCATTGATTTCTGAACTTTTCCTCTCCAAATTTTAGCAAATATCCGTAATTTGTCTAGTGATACTTGCCGATGAAACTGATTTGACGCTAATAGATTAATAGCTTTTTGTGGCGTACAAACAGTTGCGTTTACAACGACGCTTAAAAATATTCGAACGATTGGATGGATGGATGGATGGATGAATGAATGAATGCGGGACAATACCAATATAATGATAATAACAATAATAATATTGAATGAATGCGTTCGAAAGACTAACGTGTAGCCAGGTCATAAAGCACCAGTATCCAAAATACGTCAGTGTCCCAAACTTAGCTCATAGGCAAGGCAACAAGTACAGGCACACGCTGCCTGAAAGTCCATCATAGCGAGCAGACCAAGCCTTTACCTGGCATCTTAAATGCAACAGGGGCGGTGGGTCTCGAGGTTCCCTGCTCGTTAGCTGCTGCCACCACGAAGCTGTAAGTCACTCCGGGCTGCAGGCCTGTCAGCCGGGCCCACGTCGACGCTCCGGGGGATATTTCCACAACCTGCGCACGCCTCGTGTAAATTTGCTGCACTGATATTGAAATTCTTATAGTCATTTCATTGACCTGTAGATGCTCAATTCATTTATCTACGTTTCTTATTCACAGCTAGTAATCCTAATATTACTCGTATTATGCAGATGAGTCTTTTTCTATCTAGATCAAGTTCATATTCACATTGAACTCTTCGACTACAGTCATGTAAATAGCTAGTAAGTTTACTTATTTTATTATCACACTTTGTTTAACCTCCGTAGAAGTTTACTGATACAAAAGTATTTTTGTGACGCTATTATGAATATCGCTAACTTTGATGGGCCTTCATGCGAAAATTTGTGTAGATCTATTCATACAGTAAGAACGTCTCTATCTCCTTGATTCCTATTGCTATGTAATGTTATGCAAGAGGCAAAGTCACGTATAGTATTGTAGTGATCAAAGTTAATGAAATTAAGAGCACACTCACAAAACTACAACTCATTATTGAACTACTGAATCTAATTACTTTAGTAGTACGTCTGTGAATTGAGTGATGAAGAGCATTTCAAGCGTTTTAATTAGAGATGCGAAACATAATCAACCTAACAAGGAAACAGAATTTTTTAAATCTGTCAGGTTTTCTACAATGCTCGTAGAAATTCTTTCAGTAAAATTACACGGGAGATGGAAGAATAAGCTACAGCAACTGCATTTTGCACTGAAGCTTTAAACTTGAATCAGCCCTTTGGGTAGTTAGTAAATGATACCATTTTTTTTATTGCACTCATTAGTGGAAAGCGAGTCTTAAGAGAACTTTGATAAGATCAAAATGGAATGCTGCAGTATTCAACTTGAACAGGCCCGTCGACAGCAGTCCTTAGATTTTTCAACCACAGGAACCTCTTGAAAAGCACATTTAACAAAATTTTAACGCCCAGCATTCTTCACGGAGGACGTTTCAAGCACAGCTACTCCTACGAAAAGGAAGATGAACTTGGGAATTACGCGCTAAAAAAGTTTTTTAATAATAAAAATGAACTTTCCCATGCACAGATGGAAAAACGTGCAATAACTGCACTGAATATGCACGTCAAGGCAATTGAGTATATTCCCAGTCGATGCATGAAAAGGTGTGCTGACCTAAGGACACTAATTGCAGAGTATCATTCGAGCAAGTGCAAGTTTATTATAACGCAATGTTATGGGACATCAATGTTAGGATAAAGGTACCTGATGTTTGCCGGTGAGCTCGGACCGGTACTGCAGGATATAGCCCACTTTGCTGTTGTAATCTTGGCTTGCTGCCACAGAATCAACGGCGGTGCGCGGCTGTTCGATGTACTCCGCATCAGGCAGACCTCCGAGCTCGTTGCTTTTGTCTCGCTGGTCATTGTTTCTTCCTCCAGAAGAGTCTGGCGAATCATCCACAACTTTGCCTATTGCGTTTCGATACGCAGCTGGACGATTTGGCCTTCCCGGAGTCCATGCTAGTA
>LQNS02277275.1:14059502-14069645 GCA_001587735.2 Parhyale hawaiensis | reverse complement strand
CTCCGAGCTCGTTGCTTTTGTCTCGCTGGTCATTGTTTCTTCCTCCAGAAGAGTCTGGCGAATCATCCACAACTTTGCCTATTGCGTTTCGATACGCAGCTGGACGATTTGGCCTTCCCGGAGTCCATGCTAGTACGATGGAGTCGCGGGTGACATTCACAACCTTAATAGTGGGGGAAAACATAGTTTGAAGTGAAATAAGGGTTAACAAGGCAGTTCATCTTGTTGTAGCTAGCTGTAAACTTTGTTGCATATTTTCCAGTAACGTTTAAATATTCCAAAATAAATACTTTGGGTTGAATAAACAAAATATTCAGTGCATTCCAATTGTTCCCATGAGGTATGCCTAAATAGCTAACTGAATTAAATGCGATAGAAAGACACGAGGAAGATAGTGCATAACATGAAAGAAGGAAAGAAGAAAGGGTAATTAATTTAGGTGCACTCGGAGACAGAAGATTAAGTTACTAGTAAAATTTTCAGTTCGTGAATCGTAGTTAACTGTAGGCATAAGCTGGTGAAAAGTTGCGCATATTCAGCAGAAGGAATCTAGGAAATGTATGTAATCATTATATTCTAGAGTAAATGCCTTTTATATTACAAGGGAGAAAGAAAGAAGGGAGACGTTGTATGTTGATAGAAACGTGAAAACCCCTCACCAGGCTATGCTAAGGCTGGAAATATCAAGTAGATGAAGAAAGAAAAGGAAAAAGAAAACAATGAATCATCAACAGGTGCATAAATAAATATTGAAGGATGTAGAGGAGGCAGAAAGGAAAGACAAGTCGAAGGCTAAACTAAGGCTAACATTGAGTTTGAAGTATCCTTAGAGAGCGACTGTTTGTCTTACAGGATGGGTGAACCTAACAAATTTAATCCCGAGGCGTATCTTATTGCTCCATGAAGCGGAAAAAGTGAATTATACAACTAAAGGCTTAAGAACTTTTCTAATATGATGTAAAATTAGATAGGACAAGAAATAAGGATTAATAGTCACTTTTCCCCCGGTTGGAAGTACAATGAATAGATTTTAGGTTTATTGAGGCCTGCTGAAAACGATAATGACATCCATTTTTTTTTTTGTGCAAACCATTAATAACAGAGATATTCCCAACCTAACCTAACCTTAATTTGAGTAATATGACCTAACCTAAGTTAACGTATTCTAACCTAACCTAAATTAACATATTCTAACATAGCCTAAAAAACCTAACAAGACTGACGTAGGGCGTGTTCATTACGAGTGTGGCGGGGAAAGCATCGTAACGTAGGTAGAGTCCATTACGATGGTGGGGGAAGAACCATGTCTTAATAACATAAAGATACGCAAATTTCTTAATAATAAAACAAATTGGCACGAAAAGCCCTATATATTATGAATCAACAATCTTAAATTATTCTAAGCATATGAACATAAATTTAAAATTTAACTGGGGGAAAAACGAATATTGTCAAAAGAAGTATTGTCCGACTATTTGCAAAGCAGAGTGAGAGCGGAGAGATGATAACGTAGACTGTGTCTGTTAAACACACTGTTAAACACAATTTAGATTGTTGGCGTACTGTACTTAGAATCTGACGATCGAGAAAAATTAGGATAATGAGATACATAAATACTTGGAGTATTTACCGTAGACTATATCTGTAAAAAAACAGTGAGTGTAGATATATACCTGGAACGCTTTCCGTAAACTATGTCTTTAAAGAAGCACTGTGAAGGTAAGGTGGCAACCAACAGGCCCATTCTCAGAGAGACTCCGACACATGTGCCTCGGCGCTCTATGAGCTATTGCTTTATGTCAGAAAAAAAGGGGGGAGGAAGAATCTCAGTCAAAGAGACGGTTATGCAAACACGTGAGCATGATCAATAGCAGCTAATACGCGAAGCGAAAATACATCTATCTCTGTAGTCAGAGCGGAAAAAAGAAGATGGATTAAGGTGGCCTCGGAAGATTTGGTCGTTAAGAGTTTGCGACTCCGGGAGGAGGAGTTCTTAGCCGTGGAGGATGTCTTTCCCAATGTTTGTCAATGCAATATTTAAACGTGTTGACTGTCTCCGCACCGGGGTCAATCCACCGTGACGATCGTTACATTCGGAGCATACTTATTGACAAACCTCAGCCTATAAAAATGAAAGTTGTATGATTAGCCTGATATGTGTTTAACCATAATAGTACCAGTGTCTAACAATGCTAATTGAACTATCCCCAACTTTCTGGGATAATTGTCGTTTAAGCTAGCTGCTTTTAAAGTGGCCGTGCCGATCGTTACACAGATGACACTTTGAGTTCGAAATAGTGCCACAAAAGTGCAAAACTCTCTGAAAGTACAAAAGATATCTAAAAACTTAATGTGGGAGTTCTAGACGAAGGATTAAGCTATCTAAATGTGTATAGCTTTCGTTTGGTGCAATTGCTATTTTTCATCAGAAGCCAAAGAAGCACCGTGACGATCGTTACGAAAATATTGTGACGATCGTTACACTGTGAATTTCTTACCAAAAATAATACAAATAAAGCAAACACTTTTTAGGTAGTCCTAGGGTCTTATAGCGCATTTTAAAAATAATGTTTTTATATGTGAACATGCAATATATATGGCTTGCCACGATAATAATCATTTCAGCTGACTATTAAAAATTTATAATTGGCTTCCAAGTGCAATCGCTATGTAACGTAGTTTTGAAGCATAATGTTTACTTAGTACTATGGAAAATTATGAGTTGAATCTGTTGCATTTTACTGACTCTATTAAGGTTTTTACAAAATTGTTTATCCTTGGAAGAGTGTTATAAAAATTTGGTTTACTATTTTTGTGTTTTCTTTTCAGATTCTTAAAGTAGAGGTCCTCAGCTTTAACTTGGTATATGTAAACGCTACTTTAGTTGAATATTCAGTAATTTTTAAATATAGGCCTCAGGTTGACATCAACGTGGAATGACCCACCAACAACGTCGGAAGGGAGTCTATTTCAAACTAGAGCACTCTGAGAGCTCATACCTCCGCCAAGCGAGGCAACGGTAGCAAAAAATTCAAATTGGCTCTGAAACCATAATTTTCTTTTTATAAATTCCAAAATCTAATCACTTGTGCATTTTGAAAGTAAAAACAGCTTGTGCAATTTTCTTGAAGATCCATTCATAACTTTTTGAGTTATACTGCTAACAAACGTTATGACAAACATGAGTTAAACATATAAACTAACAAACTGATCTGCACAAAAATTTACTCATTTATGCCTTTTAACATTACTTACAACCCCTATAAATTTTATAAAGATCCTGTCATTGTTTTTTGAGTTATTGTGCTAACAAGCATAAAATTAAAAACAGTGACAAACGAGCGAACGGACCAACGGATCATTACAAAAATTTGGTCATCTACTCTTCGTTAAATACCTAACAATTTATGTTCATTTCATAAAAATCTATCCATAACATTTTGAGTTATGGCATTGAGAAAAATGGGCAGACAAACTAACAAACAAACGGATGGACATATCTTCACCAAAAGTTAATCATCGTTTCCTCCTAACATACCTAACAATCCCTATCAAAAACTTCCAAATCGGTTCATTACTTTTTGAGTTATCTTGGTGACAGACAAAAGACAAACAGACAGACAAGATGAAAACATAACCTCCTTGGCGGAGGTAATGATCACTATGAAATACGGAAAGAACTACTGCCTTAAGGTCGTTCTTCGAGCTATATGTTTAAGCTTTTGTCCGTTGTTTCGCAGACGAACATTAAAGTTTCTTTCAAATAGTCTCGTTGTAGGTACGTCGTTGAAGCCATTCAGATACTTCAATGTTTCTATTAGTTGCCCCTGAGTCGTCTTTGCAAGAGAGAGATCAGGCCTAGTTCTTTTAGGCAAGATTCGTATGGCTTGTTTCGCAGCTAAGGTATCAATTTCGTTGCTCTTCGCAGGACTCTTTCTACATTATCGATTTCTTCACTCAGATGTGGCGACGAGAATTGAACAGCAAATTCTAAGTGAGGCCGCACTAACGCCCAGTACAAAGGGAATGATGATGTCCTTAGATTTGTACTAGAAATTCCTGGTGTTGAATCCCAGTACTCTGGTTGCCATTTTCATACTCCTGTAAACTTGCTGGCTGTGTTGTAGTTTATTAGTAATAGATATTCCTAAGTCACGTTTTTGGGTGACAGCAGGTAATTCTGTCCCGTTCATTTTCAATTGGGTTGAAGGATTTTCCAGCCCTACTTGCATTACTGAACATTTGTCGAAAAACAAAGCTCATCTGTCACGTAATGCTCCAATCCATGAGGACTGCAAGGTCTTGTTGGAGCTCAGCTTTTCGCGTAGCAGGATGACATAGTTTAGTATCATCCGTAAATTTACTGATTGTACTACGGATATTGAGATCGAGATTGTTGATGTAAATTATGAACAAAAGTAGGCCAAGCACGCTACTTTGTGGAGCCCCTAATAATATCTGCGTCCACTTGCTTGTCTCGCTTCAAGTTTCACTCGCTGCTGCCGACCTGCAAACCATCCCCGGATCCAACTTAAACAGCCTTTTTTGATGCCATGGGCTGCCAATTTTTTCATTAGCAGTTGATGGGGGCCTTTGTCGAAAGCCTTTTGGAAGTCTAGATACACGATCGAGGTCAACACCCCTTTCTTTATCTTTAATTTCGGTAACTTTTGAAAAGAAGTCTAATATGTTTGTTAGGCAGCTTATTCCATTTCAGAAGACGTGCTGACTGTCGGATATTAGCTGATGCATCTTCAGGTGATCAGTGATGCGCTTCTTCAAGAAGCATTCCATGGTTTTGCTGATGACTGATGTAAGACTGACTGGTCGATAGTTGCTGGGGCTTCTCTTATCCCCCTTCTAATGTATCGAGATCACGTTAGCTAGTTTCCAATCTTGCTGAACTTCTCCCGTTCTTAAAGATCGATTGAATAATTCAAATAGTGGCTTCAAGATGACTGGAGCCATTTCCCGTAGAGCACGAGGAGAGAGATTATCTGGATCAGTAAATTTGTACACATTCAGGTTGGTTCGTTCTTGAGGGATCTCGATCTCCGTGAAAACACAAGGGTTTATGGGAGCAACTTGCATCTCTGCTGGTTCAGGAACATTCGTAGCATTTTTAATAGTAAATGCAGAGGTGAAATAATCGTTCAGGATAGTGGCTTTGTCTCATAGGTTATTGGTGATTGCACCGTCAAGTCTGTTGAGAGGACCTATGGTTTCTTTTTTAAGACGTCTTTCATTTGCATATTTATAGAATGCTTTTGGGTTGCATTTTGCCATAATGGATACGGAAACTTCTTTTTCCCTTTACTAGTCCTGATTATTTTCTTCACATCCCGACATGCCCTTATGTGACTGGATCTGTTTTCTTCTGTTAGATTACGCTTCCAGCTGGCTATCTTTTTCATAGAACTTATGAAATACTGATTTCCCAAAGCAAAAATCTGTTGTGATGGGGTTGAATAATGTAAACGCCCAAAAAGAAAAATCATCCATTTCGCGTCTAGCAACGCAACGCTGTCACAGCTTTCAATTTCGTCATCCTACTGTTGTGCCCCTAGTAGTAGTGCCTTTCAAATATTAGTACACGGCGTCTTTACGGCAATGCGACAATTTCTGCAAGACTAACAGAGTCTTTCACAGTGGAATGTTTTCGCAACAGCAACACAAGTTAGCTACTGAAGTGTTTCCAAATTGTTCCCGCACGCTGCATGGCATTTATACGATTCCAAATTTAAAAAAAAAAAAACTGTTGGTATAGTGTAATAAATATTGCAGCTTGAAACTACATCATTGATTCCAGGGTGGAATATTTACATAAATAATTTGATCGGACACCATTTCAGCAATAAATTTTTTAATTTAGTGTATACTTTTCCTCGAGAGGCGATTATAATATTTTCAAGCATACGCTAAAAATATAACAACTTAGATTTATGGAATACATATATCCTCTGGAAGCTACCACTTCTTTTCTTTTATAATCATTTATGAAAGCTACGTAGCCTATTCTACCAACAATATGATAATTTCTGGGCTGTATACTTTTATCATGAGGCAGCTCTCAGGTATAGCCTGACTCTTAGAAGTTTCTATTTTCTTCAGGAATCTTGAGTTCTCCAAGAGTACTTTTGCATTTTTTCCCCATCCAAAAAATCTCTTAGTGGTTACAACTGCTGGCAGAATTATGAACACGAGCAGCTAAAAAAAAACAAATATTCGAAACTACCAACAACAATTACCAACTTCGGTAGATGCCGTTCAGGTCGGGGTTCAAACGACAGTCAATCAAACGTGTTCCCTCAACATAGGGCACAGCTTGTAAGCGTTCCATACTTAAAACATAGCCCAAACTCCACTAGTGGCAATTGTTAAGACAACTGACTTGATAGCTAACGTTTGCTAGGTGAACAATTGTGTTTAGAAGAGGTTAAGAAAGCATATGAGGAGATAGGTGATGTTCATTTGACTGTCTTGTGCAGCCGTGTTCAGAATTTTCAAAGGAATAATAAACATGGTGCTACTCTTCATAACTAATAAGTGATTATGACATCAAACAATATGTTCAGTAGCAACGAAGTTAAAATACTAGGAAAGATATTCATCTAATGCGTAGGTAATGCTTACGGTAAGATTGTGAGGAGTAGGCGGTGGCATGGGCGGATGTAGAGCATAGAGGCCGGTGGCGGCCCCTAGAGAGTTGTGGGCCGTGCAGCGGTAGAGTCCATAGTCTCTGACCGACACGCGGTGCACCTCCAGGCGGGATGACCACAGGATCAGGTCATCTTCCAACTGCAGCAAAGTATTTCAATAGGAATATCATGAAAATCAATTTATGAACAGGACCGATACTTGATGCGCCTCCAAGCGGTATGATCACAGGATCAGAATGTCTTCTAAATAACTGAGCAAACCAGAACAATATCCAACGTAAACCATTTAAAATAAATTACAGGGTGTTCAATACTATCGTTACAACCTTGAATTTATGCATATTTTTACCTAAAATTCCTTCATCTTTAGACCTTAATCCCTTTCATTCCAGCATTTGGTCGGTATTGGAGAGCAAGGTCTTTGCTTCCCATCACGAAAATGTTTAGGCTTGGAAGGCAACACTGTTGAAGGAATGGACAAAAATTCCCCACGCTATCATTCGTGACTCGTGCTAAGCGTTCCCCAAGCGTTGGCAGCAGGTTATCGATACCGGCGAAGCCATATTGAATAAATTATAGATTCGGAACGAATTATGATTAAACAACATAGTTATTTTGATTTGTACATATATTTCAATTGATTTAATAAATATGGGCACAGAAAATAGCAAAGATAAATTTTGAATACCCAGGATACAAACAACTTATTCGCAATGCACCTCCAAACTTGATTACCATAGAAACAGATCGCCTTCAATAATAGCAGCTGAATCATACCACTGTGCAGCAGTGGGCATTGAATTGCTTCAAAAGCATCAATTAGCGGAGTCTTTATTGATAACGATTATCAAATTTGGAATTATCGATTCTGTTATCAAAAAGTCATCATTTTCGGACAGTGGATAAAGGTAGCTAACGAACCAAGAGTTTTCGCCTAAAGTGTAATAATCGATCGAAGTTTTGGTAATTCTTGAATGACAACTACTGCCAATGTCTCAAGTCAAGTGAAACAAATTATCTACAGCATATTCTGGCAGCAAACACTTGACCAGGTATTGCTGAGCATATTGATATGGTGTTGGACTTTGTTGCTTCACCCAATAGCACGGCCAACATCAACTATCTAAAACAATCGCAAACGGTTCTGTCAACCTCTCTTCAGTTCACGTACTCTTATGTTGAACCGGTGCTTCACGATATAACTAAAGCTAAATGCAAAACTGTTAATAGCTGTATAGCAGAGGCTCATCTTAAGATATATTTAGCGAGGAAAAGTATCAAAACAACGAGAGAGGAAACGCTGGAGGAAAAGAGAAGACAAAAAGGCAGGCGATACAAAGTGTCTGGCGATGCACTGTGGTGCACGTGTTACCCGAAAAAGCTTCAAAAAACAACCGTGAATCACTTAATGACGAAAAAACGATCGCTCTGGCAATAAATATAGGATGGAGCACGTTCTTAGCTTTATAATTCATCACTTCATTGCTCGTATGTCACTAAAACAGCTTCAAATTTTGCAAACAATTCAATTGTTTTTATCTACATTGCCCAATGCTTTTTGCAAAGCATCTTTTGCCGACTAGATCCAAGCTACATCTATCCCAAATGAGAGTACTGTACTATATCTATCGCCCACAAACAAAAGATAATTCTTCAAAGCCTGCAAAATCAGGACGAAACTTTAAAAGCGCTGTAGAGACTTTCGTCTATCACCATTTACAAAAGAATAATTTTCCAAAGCCTGGAGCCGATGACTTTCATAAATCGAGAGCGCACCACTTTATCCTGTCAGTATTATCGACTGCTGCTCAATTTTTAACGTTCTTTTGAGGCGTATCGACGAACACACTCAGCGCGGCTAGCGATCTCTTCTTTTCCTGGACTGCAAAGCCGTGGCCTCTGCATGAGAGAGGCTCTCTGCCCTCACTAGACCCCTTCCTTACCTGCTTCCTATTCACGGCGTGTCTTTTGTCTCGGTTCTCCAGAACGTCTCAGAGTGCCGAAAAAATCCTGCGTCATAAAACCTTATTGACACGAAGAACTCGAGAATTTTCATGAGCGTGATAAGGTCAAACTCAGACAATAGGAGAAGATTTCTCCCAAGAATTCGTGTCGTTTACAGCAGAACTCAAAAGTGCCGCAAGTGGCAAAACACGGAAGATACTCGGTCGTATTTCAGACTTTTTGCTCCCTTATCTCCTTCTATCATTCGGTCGCCCATTATTATCATGACGAGTTTTGTTCGAAGGAGCTTCGAGCCAATCACAGCAAGTATTGTGTGCGAGACATAAATGTTGGATGGTGTTGCATTTTCAATGAAATCTCGGTTTTTTGTGAGATCACAAACTCACATAAAATAACGAGTACCTAGCAGACGTTGCGTAGTGTTTATTTGTTAGTAAACTAGCCTAGTCATAATGCCTACTTGGTATTAAACAATGCTTGCTCCATTAATCAGTAAGAAAAGAATGGAGGGCTGTGCCTGGAGTGAAGAAGTTTCCTGTAATGCTTGAAACTGATGCATTGCAGGGAAGACAGGGTGATACAGAATAAGGTAACACTTATTTACAGGAAACTTACTAATGGAAATTATTAATTTTCAAGTAAAATTTATTTTAACCAGCTGATGATGCCGCACTCATATATCTTAAATTAAAATAAAGCTTGCAGTAACAGAATTTTCCCTACCTTGAAGATAAAAATTGAATGAATTTGCAACAAAGACAACTTTTGTTTTCTTGCCTTTGTGGCTTCGTAACTTTAAAATTAGTTTTTAAAAATTGTTATTTTTTATCGTTATAGCAGCTGCAAGATTTGTTCCAACACTCACATCACTAAGGGGCTTGATGATAATTGCTAAGCCTTATTTTTAATATGTTCTCGCATTAAGCGCGGGCTTGATTTGGCTCAAAAGCATGACATTATCATCGTTATTAGAACTAATTAACCCTTTCGTTATGGAAACTCTACGCCCGTAATAGCTTATTATTATACACACTTAGGAAACGAATGCATGGTGATGATAATAACAACGCATCTGCATTTTTACTCCCAAGTGGCAACAAAAATTGGTAAAACTTTGCACTGAGCATCCGAAGCATTGTCAAAATTTTCTCTAAGAGAGAAAGAAGCAATACTATCTCTTTTACAATAAAACATATCGATAATGGTACAGGTTGACTCCTAAAACGCAGGCAAGCGTATTGCGTCAGTTTCGAGAGGGGTCTCAGTTTGGAGACGACCAGTCCTGCATTACATATATTTGCTTCCTCTGCATTCCTGAAGCATTTCCTTTAGCTAACATATTAAATCATGAAGTTGGACAGTTGAATGAGCTATCAAGCAAAGTTTTACTACACATATAACATTTAATGTTATGCAGTAATATTATTATAGCATTAGGAAACCTTATTTCAATATTAGTTTCATATTATTATGTAACAATTATTATCATATAACCTTTAATTAATATTGGAATAACATA
>LQNS02277275.1:14048699-14059483 GCA_001587735.2 Parhyale hawaiensis | reverse complement strand
TTATAATATTTGTGAATAATGTTATCCTAACTTTGAAATAATTGGCACTTTTTAATAATATTCTAATATTGATGTATAACCTTATATAATGTTACTTCATAATATTATTCTAATATCAATATAAGTTTCAATGCTACCTGGGATATTTGATAGTCGTCCATTACGACATCGGCCAATGATACTAGTACAATACGCCAGAGATGTCGCGGTATCTAGTCTCCCATGCTGGAGTTCTCAGTTTTGAAAGTCTCGGTTGCATTAGTTCTACTTTATTTAAAGATACCAGCTGTAGTGACAGGTTTGCATAATAATTAAGTTTGGAAACATCAGAGCGAATCATTTACCTGCGTCGCTCGGACGACGTATTTATCCGAGTCATCGAAAGTGTCGCCGTCTTCTGTTGACCAGACGAACGTGGGACGGGGAGCGGCCCGCGCAAAGCAGGTCAGCAACCCAACTCCTCCCAATGGTGCCCAGCCTCCTCTGTCTCCGCGGGAGTCCTGCACTCCGGCCACCATCTCCACCGCTTCTGCTTGGGGAAATATAAATGGTAATTAATGTCTAGCAGCCAAAAGCGCAGGATGTTCCAAAAGTCCCTCTACACTCGTATATTAATTTAGAGACGTGTTTTAATTTGGAACAGAGGAGGTAACAGGTATTGAAATTATACACAGTGTTTGTAGTGATTCCTGTTACCATAAATACAGGCTTGAAATCCTCAGTTTCTTATCAAGGTCAAAACCCAGAGTGTCTAAGATATGATATTATTAGAAAACCGCACAGTGATTTTTACAACACACTGTAACATACAAAGTGATCCCAAAACACTGACCATATTCAAAATTATTGCTAAAGTGTTACATATGATGAAGATGAACGGTGACGTCGAATCTTGTAGGTGAGCAAATAGGTAGATAAATAAAAAATAATTGCGTGAGTTTATGCTTCCAAGGCAACGAATATGCTAGTGATTAAAATTTTATTATAATGCAATCATCTTTTATTATCATTATTAATATTATAATTCTGCTTGAGGCTCCATCCGTCCGTGTGTACGTTCGTCCGTCCCGTGTCTGCACGTTACGCTTCTCACTACAAGCGGACACTTCAACTTATATGAAACTCTGTTCTTCTCAGGAAGGAAGTTCAACCATTGCTGTTTTCTTTCGGCTCGCTCTTGAAGAAACTTTCAGTCAGTTTCGATGCAAAAACATGAAATTAATTTTACACGTATCATACATAAGAATTTTCAATTCATAGAATATTCACATAACTGGTGTTGCATCACAATCCATCGATGGATACGGCGCAAAGCGAGCCGCTGTGGGCAACTTCATTCCAAAAAAATGTTTAAGGTGAAACTATGATGTTTAAGGATATCAAGTAAACTGACTAAAGAGAGGGGTTTAAAGAGCAGCGACGGGTCACGCTACAGAACTGTAAAGGCGCTGGCACACCAAAAGCAGTTCAGCGAGAAGCTGGCAGTTTTTGAGAAGCACAGAATGCATTAGAGCGCGCACACCGAACAGCGGCAGCTGGCCTGCTCAACTAATGTCCGCTCTCTAATGCTTGCCGTGCTTCTCAAAACCTGCCTGCCTGCCAGCTTCTCGCTGAACTGCTTTTGGTGTGCCGGCGCCCAATTCTTTAAACAATGAGAAAGACAGCTTAGTGAAGGCTTATACATATAGAAAAAGAGCAAGAAGAGAAGGACCCTCGAAGAATGCGACCGCTACATTTTATTTTTATGTCGTCTCTATGTCTATATCATGATATTCAAAGGCGAAGACTTTGCTGGTCAAACATCTGCGAGATCCAACGGTGATATCTTGTGTCTATTGTTGATAGGCTGTGTGGGGTGACTTAGGATAGACAGGCTACGACTTGGCATACACGGGCTACGTTAAGTCCGCTGCACACGAGTCGGAACACGGTAGGGCTTCACGTTCTTGGAACTGATGTTTCGGTGCGCGTGATAACGGAAAAATTTATGAACAAATACAGATTCCAAATAGGATCCATTGAGAATTAAAAACTCAGTAGAAATTACGAGAGAGATTCGAACCTGAGCAACGGGCCCTCGTTGTAACGGAATAGCTGCCACGGAGGCTCGGAGTTTAAGCAGTTTTTGAACGCAATAATATTAGTTAAGACGAAGCTGGATGCCTGGCAGCGTACTCACAAAGGTAGGAAGGAACGTTCTTGTGTGCAGTGGACTTGAGGTTAGGCGCATTTCGTCAGAATTAAGTGACTGGTGTTTTTTACGGGGTAGGTTAGGTTAGAAGAGATGCATTAGACCAAACTTGAATGAGTTATAATAGCCTAGCTTAGGTTTGCTACGTTTTATAAAGTGAAAACATTAACAAACCGTGGAATTATCATGGGTCTCGCTAGTTATAATAAGCAGTTGAAGCCTCTGTTTGCACAACAGAAGCAATCTCACAAAAGAAGAAGGACAAAAAGAAAAGGCATATGCAGTAGTACGTCGAATGGTCAATAGAAACGTGGAATCCATACACGCTGGTGTTCCCATACAGGATCAACGCGTATGGAAACAGAAAAACGAAAAAAAGAGGAAGAACAAAGGAATGTAAAATCAGTATGAGCATGAAGGCGGAAGGAAGCTACGAGAGCACGAAATACAGACGTCGCGAAGGCCTAGCTTATGGCTAAGGTAACCTGCACAAATCCTGGGGTCACTTCCCTTCATAACATAAGATAGGCGCTAATCGTCTTTTGAGGAAGTAAATGATTAGTAAGTAAATGCCAATGGCTGACCAAATGACATTGTTTTTTATAAGGCTCAGTAACACACCGCAGATGCAGTTTGATTTTAGAGAGAAGTGATGGTTTAACCAGCGGTGAACGGCCACACGCGGTCTCTTGTGGCCATCTGTGGTCATCTGCGGCCCTCCCTCTGGCGCTGCCTAGCTGCGGCCTTTGTGGTCACCTTGGGCCACTTGAGGAGACCTGTGGCCTCTTGTGGCCAACCGTGGACTCGTGTGACCATCTGCGACCACTTGCGGCTAACTGTGGCCGCTAAGTGGTCACCTGCCGCCCTGTGCGACCACATGCGACCCTCTGTGGCCACCTGCTTCCACACGCCTCCCAGCCGCAATATATAAAAGGCTCCAGATCTCCAGTTTTTTTGGTAGTATGTCACCGGCCGCTAGAGCGCAAGTCTATTTTCAGGAAACATTTTGCACCGCAAGACGTGCATAGCACGGCAGCAACTGGATCAGTCGATAGGTAAATTATCTGCGCCAAGACAAGAACTCCGCCAATAACGGTAGATGGGTGCATGGGTGTGTGCCAGTGTGCGTACTCCATGGAAAAAATATTACAACGAAAAAAATTAGAAACAGTTATTTTTTAGATGCTCCAACTATATCAGCTAAAAATAAACAAAACCAGCTATATAAAATTTACTGTTAGTGAAGTTTTCATCCTGAAACTTGATTCACGTCTACATGCTTGCAGGACAGCACTCCGTACAGTAACGTTTATCATGGACTTTAAAATCTGTAATAATTAAAGCACGGCAGAAACACACGCCTAGCTTGTGTTTTAAGACATATAATGATTAAAGCCGGCAGTTGCTCAGTATTTCATACCTGTTACTTGCTCTAAATATGTAACAGGGATTTATCCCTCGCTCTCTGCACTTTCTAAGCTCATTAAATCCAATCTCATCACAGAATTACAATCAGAGATGAAGCAAAGTGACTCAGTCATGCAATATATTACAAATAATTGCGCATACATGCTGTAAAATACTGCAATTCTTCCCAGAAAAGAATGTCAAACAGAGCAATGTTTACTTAATGGTCTATGAAACTTTATCAACAATCAAGTCGCGAAACGACACCCTGTGATGTCGTCTTCCATTTGCTGAAAGAATTACATTGGTTCTCTTTTTACTGGGACAAAAGTAATGGTAGGGGAAGCAATCTGAGCAAGCCAGCTAATCTTTTATTGCTCTTGTTATGGCTGGGTTTGGTCAAGCGTCTGTTGGAGGAGGCATCACGTCCAGAATCTTAATGCAAGTCTCTGTTCAAAAATTTCTGGCAGTTGCACGGCTAAAGAGCGAAGCCCAGGCTCCAGTCTTGTTCAAAACACGAGGCTGTAGAGGCTGCCAACGAGCTCCACCGTACTCTGTGATTTCTATAGAGGGGTCGATTTTTGCTGTGCTCACAGATAAGCGAAATAAAACAAACAGTACTTTTGTTACATAAAAGGGACTAAAGGAAACTGCGACAGAATCTGCTGTACCAAACATGCGCACTCGCCGGTATTTACTTGTGGGGTTTGGAGCAAAGAAATATTATCTAGATATAACAAAAACTTTTTATGAATGCGTAAAGAAAACAGCAGTTGGCAGGAGCTCAGCACGCAGCGATGAAATGCAGCGGTAACCTTTTCTTTGATGAATTAATTCGCCTCTCTCGTAGGAAAAACACTATCTGAAGTGTAACGTTACGTTATGGCATGAAAGAAAGGGTCAGCTAGCACTGCAAGAATAGCTAACTGATGACAGTGATTATAACCAAACACTGTATATATCGACCATTTAAAGTTATCACTAACCAGTTTCATTAAATTATAACTCTAGTCATTACCTAAGGCAGTCTAGCTAGGCACTGCAATAAAATGGATAATATTTACTCTGAGGTGAAAAACCCCGAAAGGCGTCTGCAGAACTGAACGGCAAAACGTTATATGTAGTGAAGGACTTCAATCATTAATTTTGCTTAAGCGAATTTGATGCAATGCCTTACGTTTCATTGTATCAACTTAGCCAGAAGGCAAACTCGATCTGCTAGCCTTAGTCAATGCGGCCTACTTTTGCTCTTCACTAACTAATTAAAATTGAAGCGGTTCAGGCTGCAGTAACGCACGTAGTGGCCACGCCCTCTTAAAAAGCTATTACAAAATGGTAATGGTAAACTAATTTGTTGTTAGGTTCAAAACCTAACTGCGGTAGCAGTTTAAGGGAACGTATTTTTGCGTAATGGCAAGCAATTCGGTTTCTCAGTGTAGATTGAGGATCTGTAATACGTCAAATTAAAGTGGTGAGTTATAATGGTGTAGGTAAGGATTGCTTCATTTATCAGAGTGAGAACATTAACTAACCATGGAATTTCCAAGAGTCCCGTTAGTTATTATTAATTGTGCTTGAAGTTCCACACGTACCTCCACCGTTCGTCTCACGGACTAAGGAGACAGTTTTCTGTGGTTCGTCTGCACACTACGCTTAGAACATTAAATGGGATAAACTTCAACTTGGAAGACGTTGTTAAGCCAAAGCTGCGCTTTAATTTTCCTGGAAAAAATTTCATTCTGTTTCAAAGTAAAAATATAAAGTCAAATTTATTAGTATCATACCTACAGTTTTTCATTTTTTACGCTCCATAATATTTACTCCACTGGTGTCTTGATGACATTTGCAAATTGGATCGACAAGATTCGTTACGGGAACGCAAAGTAAGCAGTTTTGGTAATTCCCATTCCAGAACATGTTTAAAAGCGAAAGTGCGGTGTTGGAAGAAGTCCTGAAAAAAGGGGGTAACAGAAATGAGAATTGCTTATTGAATAAATTAGCCGAGTCTGCTATATTTTATGGTATAGAAATACTCTGTAAGGGCTACTGTGCAATATCCATGGGTCCCGCAATAGTATTTGAAAAATAGCTGCTACACTTAGGAGAAAAATAAAATGGGATAGTTTATGAAGGATTAAATTATCTGCTAACTATGCTAAATGGGTGACGAAAGTCGCTTTGCTATGACTGAAGACTATTGCGAGAAATCCCTCCGAAAAATGAGACTGTGATAATTATCTCCGCCAAGGAAGTTATGTTTTTGTGTTTTTGTCGGAGTAGGACTATTTGTCTGTCACCAAGTAAACGCAAAAAGTTATGGACGGAGTTTCATGATATTTACAGGAATTATTCGGAATATCAAAAAGAAGAGATGATTAACTTTTAGTGAAGATCCGATCGACGATTTATTTATCTTCCTGTTTTTTATTGGTTCCGTTCCTCCAACAGTTATTAACGGATCTTCATAAAATTTGCCTGAATTGTTGGAACAGTAAAAAAAGAAAATGACCAAATTTTTGGATGATCTGTTAGTCCATTAGTCTATTTGTATTCATGTTTGTCAGTAACGCAACCCAAAATGTTATGAACGGATTGTCATGAAATACCCAGAAATTCTTAGAAATGTCAAACAGCACAAATGACCAAATTTCGGTGATGATCTGGTTCTCCGCTTATCTCTGTCTGTCTTATTGTTTGTCTCAACATAACTTAAAAAGTTACGGGCGGATCTTCAAGAAATTTACAGAAACTGTTGAAGATGTCAAGAGACACAGGCAACCAAGTTTTGGCGGCATTCAAACAGAACTTCTAATTTTACGACCAATTTGAATATTTCGTCGATATTGCATTGCTTGGCGGAGAAGAATAGCTTGCAACATCTTAGGACTTCAAGATGAAAGTACGAATCCTTTCCTGGCGGAACATATCCGAGATCCACAGTTGAAATTAGAGTACGGACATTAAGTATTATGAGTCAAAATAGTTTCCTATTGGGACATGAATCGTGTACTGAGAATACTGCAGATTTACAATGACTACCTAGAAATAAATACTTCAGTGATAGAAAAGTGCAGTTTAGCTTCAGCAACTTTGAGACTGACAACATTACGTAGTGAATATGCTGAAAACATTTGTATTTAGAGCACGTTTTCTGCTGAACCACAAGGCCAGAGACCTATATTACGGAGGTGTATTCACGGCTTCATAACTGTGAGCCTATACGTTGATATGTGCTGGCCTCTTTGAATCTTTATAACTATTTTTGTGGAGGGTCAGATTAGACGAAGCGCAGTGGGTTAAACGATGAGCTTTAGTATCAATATCGTGCGTTGGGGTTGACATGCGTTAAATTAGACGGGGTTTGCTACGGAAATGGACGCTGTTAACTATGAAGTCAGGGTTAGGTGATAGGCGTCAGCATTAATGGAGTGGATTAAGTCAACTAGTATAGGCTTTAGAAGCGCTATGTAGTTTTTCTTTTATCATTTAGAAAGTAAAGGATTAACTATCAGGGGAATTTCCACGCTTCCTACTAATATTTGAATAAATTTACTAACAGTTTCAGGGAACAAATTGCTAATCGGAAAAAAAAACTAGCTCATCTGCGATAAAGGTGACGCAGCTATAGCTTTACAGTTGATATCGATTTTCGCCCTGAAGGAAATACTGATTTTACTTCTACTGAAAGCTTGACCAAACAAAAACTACAATTTGCAATAGTCATCTATAACCAATTATAAAGATAACGTTATATAGACAAACCTTCAAATACTAAAGCTTCATCTGAGCTGACATATTTTAAGTGTACTAATCATTACACCATGGAAAGGAACGTTTAACTTTCGGAACAGGAAGTCTGCAGCGTTCGATGTTCCTGTCACTTCCCCAAGCTAAGTATTGAAGACATCCCAAGAAGCTCCAATTCCGGGTCCATACTATGCTTTCGTATGGACACCTAGATTGAAGGATATCCCGATACACATGCATGTATTTAGAATCTACATCATAGATACGGTAGCATAAATGACGTGCGAGCTGCTCATTCCCCAATCTAAACAGTTGTTCGTGCGAATGTATAGTGTCACTCCGGCAAAAAGCGTGCAATGATACACTGAATTTTACCTCTTTTCCTGCAACGAGACCTTTTTACTTTATTTTAACTCCTGTTGCATGGGATTTTTCATGACATATGGCTTAGCATTGACGAAGGAAAATTGAAAAAGAGACTTAATTAAACAAATTATATAAAGTAAATGGAGAGGAAAATGCAGCAAAACTATTTGCTTCCCAACAGTTTATTTATTTTCTGTGTAACATTTTTATTTTTTCCGAAAATCAATATACACTGTTGAATTATTTTTTTAAAAATTAGAAAGGCCGTAGCATCACAACATTCGTTGATTTCAATGTTTAAATTGAAAGAGTTATCCCGAAACTTGCGCAAATGCATCATGGATCTACGTACAAGTGAAGATGATTACCGTAAAATATTCAGATACGGAAATTTATCAATAAGAAAAGATAAATACTCTTGCAAATAATATTAGAAAGTTAATACAGTTGTAAACCGACAAAAAAATGAAAAACTGAGGAAGATTAGTGAAATGCGATTAGAATGGATTGATGGGAAAATGATAAAGAATTCGTGTGTGATACAAAAAAAAAAAAAAAAAACAGAAAGGTCTTAAAGAAAATCAAACTGAAGTGGACAAAGATATAATTAATGTTAGAGCGCTAATTAAATCATACCAATTTGCAATATAATTCAACTAAAAGAGTTCCATTATTGAAGCCAAATGTATCATAGGCTGCTTGAACTTTGTTGAAGGTTTTGGATATAAACCTAAAGATTCAATGGATAAAACACTGTTTAGATGAAATGAAGACTGAACAACGCGTGTTTAGAGGAAAAAAATGAAAAGGTTACGACTCTCTAATGCCGAATCCCACCCAGTCATGTTTGAACGCGAGAATATTGCAACACCGGGTGTTTTTATTGTCAAATGGACCATACAATGAGCAAGGTTCCCACAAATCATTGTAGACTTTGGACCAACTATTGATAACGGCGGTGCTAAATTATTAAAATGATTTACTTACCGTTTAATATTAGAGTCTTGACAACAAAAAATAAATGATCCTATATCCAATACTTTTCGGTTGTGTATTTTTCATAAAATTTATTTCTGATGAACTATTTTTAGTTTTCCTTATAGCAAATGCTTGGGCAAGCAACATTAATTGAAGTGCATAAATAATTAAGCCAAGTTACAACGTCTTGCAACAGGACTGAAAAAAAAAAATCCAATACTCTTGAGGGTTACTTTATGTTACCCAGCGCCAAACAGCTAATGAACGCATGCCACCGATACGGCAGCTAATGAACGTCGGTACTGTAGCAGATTTGCAAATCACCCACAGCAATATTTTGCATGACTGCACTAATGGTCGGGAACCATGGAAAGCCTACACTGTCGCAGCCGTTGTTCCTTTGAACATCAGAGAGGATGTCGCCCAATCGATACCGCGACCACTCTATCTCACATGTCGAAGTTGGTGCATATTTTATCGACTGATCCGTCCATCCCTCTTGTAAGTTTACGGCGAACGTGAAATTTGCTAGACCCGGAGGACATGCTGGTCAGAGATGGATTACCGAGAAGTGGCCAGAAATGCTGGCAAGTTTTAGATATTAGCACCTCATAGTCTATATTTCCCTAAGTACTGTTAGTAGTAAGGAAATGTTCCTAGTAGAGCGTGTAAGTACAGTGGCTACGCAAAGTTACTCATTTCTCTTGGTAAACATACCAGTACCAGTTACTGGTGGGACCCCATCGTAGGCTCGCACTGAACACATTTCCAAACTGATACAGTGAACTAATAACATTTTATAATACGAGTACTTTACAGAGAAGATTGTATAGCAACAATAATTTCACGTGTACACTGGTATGCATCGAGCTCCATGTTAATTCACAACAAGCCTTAGCGGTGTTTGTGGCCTCTCCGGAAACTTCTGAAGTGGTCCAAAATTTTACTAGGGAAAGCAAGTACCACAAAGGCGTAGAGGTCCACACTGTTGTACTGCTATAAAATTAACGCCAGCCGGCGGCGATGTCGGTGCATAATTCAGATATGCGCAGGTAGGACCGTATATAGGAAGAATGTAGCATTGGTAACAAGAGGATTCTGAGAAAACAAATCTCCGTCAAGCAAACTAGTCTTTACGAAAAATTTAAATTGGTTCTGAACCTAAAATTTCGTCTTTATCATAGCTTAAATTTAGTCATATGTGCCTCTTGACAGTAATAACAACTTCTATAATTTTTTTAAGATCCGTCTGTAACTTTTTGAGTAATGTGCTGGCAAACATTTTCACAAACACACGAACGGACGTGCCGATCATCACGAAAATTCGGTCATTTGTTCCTTTCAACATTTTTAACGAAAATTTCATAAGATCCGTTCTTAAATTTTTTAGTTACATTATTGATAGACATAAAAACAAACATATCGGTAAACAAAGGAGCTAACATATCAGTACAAAAATTCAATCACTTACTCCTAGAACCAACCTGAACAATTTGTAAAAATGTTACAGAGATCCGTCCATGACTTCTTTAGTTACCCCAGAAAAAAAAACACAACAAACGTTGAAGGGATCTTCCCCAATGGTAATCAATAATTTTGCTCCTCCTAACATGCATGAAAATCCTTGTAAGTTTCGTAACTATCCATTTTGAGTTATCTTGGTGACAGAGAGATAAGTAAACAGACCGATAGACAAATAGCCAATTCGACAAAAATATAACTTCCTTCTTTTCGGAGGTACGATTAAATACAATGCGTTACCTTTGATTATGCAAATACAATTTTTTTTAATTATTGTACAAGATAAGTGTCAAACATTTAAAATGTGAATAGTAAGTTAGTGCACAGGTATGTTGTAACTATAAAAAACAACTAGAGAAAAATAAACGGAAAAATTTCCCACGTTTTGGCAACATTTGCTTATTGCACGGGGTTCTGCTGTTGCCTCAGATTATGCAACATCACTCTCTAGTCAACATGGGCAAGAAATGCGGTTTAAAAAGTGAAGAAAAGATCAAAGTGACCTCGTTATTGGCTTCTGGTAAGACAACACTCGAAGTTTCCAAGGAGTTACAGCGTGATCACCGAACAATTA
>LQNS02277275.1:14018558-14031216 GCA_001587735.2 Parhyale hawaiensis | reverse complement strand
GGAACTGGCTTGAGAGCCGCCGAGTTCATTGATTATTCTCAATCACGCAATTTATTCGCCCAATGATGACTGATGGCTCTGATTGCTATTTGGTATTTGCGTCGCTACGCGGGAGCTGCAGTCACCGTTTCTTCTTCGGCAAATCCCGAGGAATCTTAAATCCAATTTATTTAAATGACGCGCTCCTGTACGACAGGTCTTTGAGCGAGACTTTAAAGTGAGCACTCTGCCTATAGAATTCCAAGTAGATGTGTAATCCAATGACAGGGCTCCTAGCTCAATTGCATTATGTAATATATGATCAAGGCGATTTCATGCGTGGCCTTGTGTTAGGACACGTGATTTGAATTTGATGTTGGCAAGATACAGGTAGCGTTCTTATGTCTGTTGCTTTTTGATGTACTCTTTGATTTCCACTCATAATTTTTACTTCCAAGCATTCGATATTCTTATGTACTCTTAACTTCATTTTGTGTGCATATCCTGGAAACACGATTGTTTATTGTCTGAAACGCTGAGAATTTACATGTTTTGCATTTCGATGGAAGCAAGCTTTTTATGATTGAGGAAATAATTTCCTCTCGTGTATTTAAAGTAACTTTTTGAATGTTTATGATAATTATTTGTTACGAGTATAACCGGTGATAAAGTGAAAGTAATACTTTCATTTAAAATATCTTTTTCTCCCGTTAACATTACTTAATTACCATTGTTGCATTTAGTATTATTTACTCAAAACCCTTCCATTTAATCTTCACCCTACCCTAGTTTCACATCCTATTTGTAATGCACTGATCCTTTACATACAGAGTATCGAGGACGACCTGTACTGTATATTCATGATTCATTTTAATCCAGATTAGGCTAAGATTAAGACAATTTTCGCACAGACATATAATTCTAATGTGTATCCTGTTGGTTACCTTGGTTTATACAGTCACTCCTCATGGGCGCAACAAAGTTGATTGTTTTTTTCTATTATGTTAACCATTACCGAAGTTTCAACTTATCGAGTATCTTGCAAACACAAAATTCCACAATTTTTTGAATTGTGGAATGTTGTATTTGCAAGATAAAACGAGAGGGAGCTTTTCATATTCACTGTTAGCTTTAATGTACTTCTCATAATTACAACAATTGTCAGCTCAAAGAGCAAGACGCCTGTAAGTTGCGTATCATGAAATTCAACCTGCGGCACTTGTCGAATAGCTCATGTGTGGTAAAAGTAACACTCCGTAGCGAAGCGAACCTGGTCTAACCCTCTTATGAAAAGGACTCAATTAACTTTCAAAATAGTGTTATTCCTAAGATAATTTAAATGTAATTGGAGCGGTGAACTATGACGGTACTCACGGGTGACGATGATGGCGGTGGCCACGGGCTGGGTGGTACCAAGAGCGTTATGCGCGTGGCAGTAGTAGAGGCCTGTGTGTCGGCGGTTAGCGTCCTTCACTACCAGCCGCGCTGCCCCCTCGCCTTCAGACAGCTTGTCTTCGATGTACGTGCTGCATAGCGCCCCAGACATGAGTTGTGGTAGCACACCAGTACCACTCAAGACTTAATATACATTTCAGGCCTGCCTTAGATACTGGAGACAGCATTGACAAAACTGACCAAATCAGTGTGAATGAAAGACTGAATTAGTTCTTAATTAACATGTGTTTTCAGGAGAGCTAGCAAGCACCTCTACAGTTTAATATAGTTATCACATAAGTTCAATAACTATATGAGCAAGCTAGTGTGCCGCTCCGTAAAAAAAAAAATGACTGCTGAGAAGCTGCGTGGACAGGTCAACGAACTGTTCATTGTTGAAGCCCCTTAGTTATAGAATGACAACTGTAGCGCAAATTTCGTTTGGAGAGAACAACCATCATCCAAGCGAAATAAAAGCCCAATTTGAAAACGCTAAAGAATTGTAACTTCGACTTTGACCGAAGTGAAGAGTCGCCTCAATCAGCACTTTCGTATCTTTACAATGCAATCTACTTTGCAAGTGGTCACTATCTAGTATGTAGGTAGTCACTTTAAGTTTAGCTGGAAAAATCAAATGCAGCCCACCGATCTTAAATGAACGAAAATTTGAAGAAGAGAGAACAAAATTCGAAAGAGAGATCGAGAGCTCCTGATGGCCTGGGCACCTACAGCACATCGCATTACACAATGACTCCACAAAGCAGCACATTTCATCTGCCTGCATACCGTAGCTTCCAGCATCATTTAACTTAAAAGGAGTAACTAAAATTTCGGTTTCTCGTACGAATCGCATGATTTGACACAGCCGTTAGGAACGACCCTGATCCTTATAGGAGTTGCTACCTGCCTATCCACTTTGAAGTTGGCAGTTACTTTGAATCGTCCGGACAGTGGATTCTACTTGGCGCTTGTTATATTAATATCTAAGTGTGTTAATTTGAGGGTTAAATTTCTGTGTATTTTTTCTCTATATAGGGGAGGAACATGAAATATCTAATTTTATTGACCAATGACACAATTTTCTTTTCTGTAGTGGTTTGATTTTCCATGTCTGTTTACCAACGAATCAGCTACAGGTACCTACAAACAAAAATTTGATACTTATATTTCAAACTTAATTGTAACTTAAATTCATAACTAAACATGGGTAAAATCCCAGATCACTTACAGCTGACCAAGCACAATGAGAACACTCAAATTTTAGTTATTTTGAAGAAAATATTTTAACTAAGCACCCAGGGCTAGACTTACTTGCCCATTTACTATGCAGTATCGTCTTCTCTTGTCTCATTTCAAATAATTGTTTTTAGCGTGCATGCATTGTGCTTGATGGCAATGGGTATGAGATAACTCAAAAACTTGCGTTCTCTATGGAGATATCCCCTTGGACCGTCCCTTATGCAATATCAAATCTAAAAATGGAGCTCACTAGCTATGATACCATAGTGGTGCAGTTTATGAACATTGCCGTGAAACTAAGCTCAGCACCTATTGCCATGGCAGGAAGTCGCATGTACAGTAGAGACTCAACTCTATTAGACAAAATTTATGTACTAAAGCTTCAGGAAAGAGAATCTTATTGAAAATGCGTGAAGAGACATGTATAAGCACAGTGTATTAAATACATATTTATTGGCATATGCCGTATCATTTGTGTGTTGAAAGTAAGACCCTTATTGGGTTGCTTCGAACATCGATAACTCAATCAATAATTATTCGTTAGAGCTGGCATTGAGTAAGTAGTAGAAGGACATTGGCAATCACTAACGATAATAATTAATGGACAATGATATAGACCACTGTGCCTTCTGGAAAGAAATCGAAAGAATCTCTAGAATGCTAGTTAACGAGGCATCTATGCTGGATTAAATGTAGATCATTCTGTTCCGTAAATGAAAGAAATTTCAGGGCAATTTTTTCAGGAATTAATTAAGAAAATACGTGAAACTTCTACATGTGCACAAAATCATCACTTGTGCGGCGTCAGCATTGAAAAATACTTCGTTACGAGCTCATGGCTCCCATGCACTCTACGATTATTGGTGAATACCAGATGAGAAATGAAATCTGGATCCATGGTGTCAGGCATCTCTAGAGAGCACCTACTGGAATATAGTAAGCAATTCATTATCGGTATCTGTTTCTGACCGTCCTGGAGCTTGTCACTATATTAGTCATGTAGTTTTTGTGTTCGTGGTGTTTTCGAGCCGCATTTTGGATATCATGGGGCTGTGTAACGTATAACGCTTCATTTCGATTTAGCTGCTCCTTAATGTCCTGGGGTTATGTTTTAGTACTACTAAGAACGACTGTGGAGATACAGGATATGCCATAAGCTCACCTATTGTGCTGTGACCAGTACAACTTCGGTTTGGGGTTCCCCTTGGCAGTGCACTCGACGTTGGCAACGCCACCTTCCTTTACGGTAATGCGCTTCGCTACATGAATTTCTTCGGGAGGATCTGTTTGGAGTTAAAGAATCAACCAATAAACGATAGAAAACTTCCGCTACCGTTCGAGTGTGGACATTTGTCCAACTGACGTCGATAGTTTTCGAGTGAAATGGACTTAATACAGGTTCCCTTATCCGCAACTGCGAGTACGATTTCACACATTAACTATAAGGCTACCTTGCCAAACATAAGAATTTGGGATACATACATAGAAGTTAAAGCTTATAGGAGAGTACCCAGTGAGCCAGGAAGAACTCAAAATTTGGATGCTTTAACGTTCAAAAACACATAAAACATTAATATAGTGAATTTATCTAAACTAATGGGATGTTACTCCATTAGAGCGGACTAGAAATAACAATGCTGAGGCAAGCCCGACTTTAGTGCATAATTTTAAGATCTACTACAATAAGACATAATTGATTCAGGTTGATTACTAGGGAATCAAATTCTAAGTAAAAAAGAGTAAAGCCAATGTCGTAGCTTGAAACATTTTCTGCATACATATTGCTACATCAAATCTATCATCAGTGCACTGGAAAACACACAGGGAAGTATTATTAGTAACATGAAACACTGCAAAATTGCTATGAGAAAATACTGAATTATGAGCCTATGCTGGAGACGATGTGAGCTGAAACGTTTGCGAAAAACATTTTTAGTTACGACGTGGGTTAAATTAAAAAAAATTAATATTATGACCATAAAAGTAATAAAGTTTTGAATATTTCAAATCAAATATGAAGTTATACCAAGCTCGGAATAAATGGCAATTAAAACTTGTGAACTGTTTTACTTGAAAATGTCGTGACTTACTTTTGCTCTCAATTTCATTCCACTCTGGGCGTCGTATACCGTACTTTAATGCTTATAGTGTGCAGAAGCTTGACTCCTTCATAATTTTTACTGTATTTGAATATGGACTCAAGAATTGCTAGCTTACGCTCTCATATTTATAAGCATTTAGATCTACTATGCTCAGAATCTCACCCTGAGAGGCGTTATTCAAGTTACTAGGAATATTATTATATTCAGAAGTTTCAGTCTCCCTTTCAACAACAATGGCGATGTCACAGAGGAAAAAGAAGGGACATATAGTATGACGATGGACACGGGGAACCCGTACACAAGGGTGTTCCCACTCAGGATCAACGCGCATGGGAACAGCAAGTCGAGAAAGAAGAGGAAGAACTGAAGGAAGAAAGATCAGTTTGAGGATAAGATGGAGAGGAAACAAAGTGGGCATGAAAGACAGACGTCCCAAAGGCCTAGCTAACGGCTAAGGTAACCTACAAGAGCCCACTGGGATCGCCGCGCCCCATAACATAGTATGGACAAACGTAACAAGTTACTATGATAATTTTTCAGGTTTTTGATCTAGTCATTGAAAACCGGATTGACTGTAAAATACGGGTACTTACAAAGAACATCCAGCGTGAAGGAGGTGTTGATGGTACCCTTAGGACTGGTCGCAGTGACGGTGTAGGTGCCAGCCTCTTCCCTTGATATACGCGAGATGTGAAGCTCTGACCCGCTCTCTGACACTAACCGCCCGTAGTGCTCCCACCGATATCTGCCGGGGATATGGAATTGCAAATTAAGATATAACAACTATGTCAACAGCAACTCGTTACCCGCCGCTTGCATCACTGATGGTACCTTGCAAATTGTGTAAGTCCCAATACGACAGAGTTTCAAAGTTTCGATTCCCGATGCAATAACAATGTTTAAAACGCCTTCCAGTGGACACAATACTGCTGAGAGGCCACAGCCAATACTGAGTGGTGTAAACGGGGTAGAAAATAATTATTTCAAATCAATAACATTACCTGGAAATACGTCTATAATTGATTTAAAAATTCTCAAGCTTTTACAGCTATAGTATTATCAACGATCCACTTCAAGTGATTCTGTTAATTATGTCGCCAATCCAATCTTCTTTACTTGGAGTTTCTATGACTATCATAATTATTCGCTTAATGACAGCGCTGTATAAACGCTTGTCTACCAAGAACACAATATCATCGGCATTTCAAAAGAAACAGAAATATTCGACGACAGGGCGGTGTAGTTGTGGGCGCCTAGGAATGTGGAGCTAGACCGTGATGTCGTAAAATTAGCTGTAAAAACTGAAATAGTAGAGCTCAATCTTAAGTTTTTACCCAAGGTAAATACAGTAACGGAGACACAGGATAGGATGTAGATTGGACATTGGGAAGAAGTAAAAGCAGCTGTATGCATGCATACCATAGAGACGAATGGTAAAGTTTGCTTAGGGTACCAAAAGAGAAATATTCGCATGGAGCACAGTTCTATAAGCGCCGAAAACCAATGGATTAAGACAGCACGATAAGTTTGAAGTATGATACAGAGTGTTTGAATGTGCGCTCAGCGTTACGGAACAGAAGCACCTATAGGACCTACACCTGATATCAATGGTGTCTCACAGTAGCAAAGAGAACTATCTTATACGGCGCAGACAAGGGGTCCATCCCGTATGCTTCATTTCGTCAGCGGAGTTTATATGGTTGAACTCACAACACAAATAGACTCTTCGTGATGATTGAACGCTTTGCCATGGGTAAACTGCTGATATGCAGTTGACGAAAATAAGTAACCCACTATAAAATATACTCATACGTTTTATTTTTCGTTGCCCACGTCAACACCATTTCGAATAATCTGGCTGACCATGTTAGCAACAGATTATTGCAGAGCTACGCAGAATAAACATAAATTTTATCAGGAATGTTAGAATATTAATTATGTATCTTTTCACAACACAGTAGCACAATAGTCTTTTGAGTTAAGAAATGGTTAAGACATTTTAAAGGGTCAGCAAAGCTGTCCGGCACTAAAGTCATTTTCTTCAGATAAGTTACCAATGTAGCGCCGAGCAGCTAGACTCGCCTGGCACGAAGGCCTTTTATTCAGAAGATAATACAGTACGTTACCTTCGATTATGCAAATAGAATTTTTTTACTTTATTTTTCAAGATGAGTGTCTAACTTTGAAATATCAACGTTAACTAAATGTATGGCTATGTTGCAAATATAAACAGCACTTGCAAAATAAAAATTTAGCCATTGTCTAAGTTTATCATACAATTTGCTTATTTACGAGTTTTTTACTGTTACCTCAGATTATGCAACAAGTTAATAGAAACGCCATAAAAAGGAAATAAATACAAGTGAACAGGAATATTTTTATTAAGCGTCCAAAAACCTGAAATTATAACCAAAACAATTCAATAAACACTGATATAAGTGTTCAGTAGAGGTAAACATAACAAGGTAATTTTGAACATGGCAACCTCCATGTTTCATGATTTTTATGAGGCGATTATCAACAGACTGTGTCAGGTTTGATATTTCAGATGGTGGAATAGAATCTGCGGCTGTTTTTACTGCATTCCACAAGCTTACTTTGCTCGAAAACTGCCGACACCTTCATAGACCTTCCTTTTGATAATTTCCCAGAGGTTCTCAATGGGATTTAAATCGGGATTATTCGCTGGCCAGATCATAATTCTTTTTGATTGAAATCCTCCATCCGTAAGCTGGTTAGCAGTGCACCATGCTCGGTGTGAGGGAGAGTTATCGTGCTGAAATACCAATTTGGATCTGCGTGCTATAGTCTGCTCATCAAGCCATTAAATCAAGTTGGCTTCATGACGTTGGCAGTACCTTTCTGTATTCAGTTTAACTCCTTCTGCCACTTCAAATGGACTAATAAGGGTGTCACCTACTATCTCGGCACAAAACATTATACCTCCACCACCTTGTTGACGCTTAAGCCGTGTCTTTTGAGGTTGGTCATGGAGGACCCATCCAGACGCCCATCGATCTGGACCATCAACAGTGGCTCTGCGTTTGTCAGGAAGTATGACATTTGAGAAATCAGTTTTCATCTTCTCTTCAGCCCATTTGGCCAAATTTTCTGTATAAATTTTTGTCAGAAGTGGTCGTTTAACTGCCTTTTTACGTTCCCTAGCTTCTGCAGAACCTTACATCTTGTCTTTTTGCTTAGTATTGGGGCTCCAGCGTCTTCAAATATTGCCTTACTTGGAGAAAGTTGTTTTCTAGCGATAGAAACCTTCAAATGTCGCATATCCCGAGTAGTCAGGTTCTTCGTAGAGGCTCTATCCGGAATTTTCTAGTTGACCTTACCTTCAATTGCATGAGCCTTAATTGGTCGGTGATCAAGCTGTAATTCCGTGGAAACTTCGAGTGTTGTTTTACCAAAAGCCAAGGACGAGGTCACTTTGATCTTTTTTTTTCACTTTTTAGACCGCTTTTCTTGTCGATGTTGACTAGAGAGTGATGTTGCATAATCTGGCGTAACAGCAAAACCCCGTGCGATAAGCAAATGTTGCCAAGACGCGGGAAATTTTTCCGTTTTATTTATCTATAATTGTTTTTATAGTTACAACATACCTGTGCACATTTTAAATGTTTGACACTTAACTTGAAAAATAAGTAAACAAAAGTTGCATTTGCATAATCAAAGGTAACGTACTGTATTAACTCGCTTATATTTCAGATAAGTTATCCGTCTGTTTTTAAAACGTATCACAAAGTACGTTCCACTAGTCCCAACAAACAACTCTTTGTACCATTGGAGAGTTCTCTCATGCAAACGCCTGTTTATCCAGAGAAACTGTCCGTTCTGGACTAGGTAGGAGCAGAGCCTCCCAAACACAAACGTCCGTTTATCCAGAGAAGCAGTCAATTTTTTGGACCTCTGCAGGAACCCTCGACGCAAACGTCCGTTTTCCGGAGACTTTATCAATATTCCGGAGACTTATTCGTTTGCCATCAGAAGACTGGCTTCTTAGATAGCTTGCATCGCATTGGTTTTGCATCGCATTGTCAATGCGAAAAACTTGGCTCTTTGCATCTAATTTAGGCTGGATGCATAATGCGAGCGGCCTGCTGTGCTACATTACGAGCTACAGCAGAGCTGAGCTATTAATGCAAGAGACCTTGCTCGTATCAGGCCGAGTGGGAGCGACTACACCGTAGCGCTAAACTAGTTACAGCGAATGCATTCAAATAAAAGGTATTTTCTTTTAATTGCTGAATCAATGTAAAATGGATAAATCTTAGATTAGATAGGCGGCAGTAGACGAACCAATAGGCCCATTCCCAAAGAAACACCGGAACATACGCCCCGGTACTGTATGAGCTATTGTCATTATGTTAGTAGCATATAGAGGACAGGCGAAAAGAGAAAAAAAGGGGGGGGGAGAGTCCCTGCTAAAGAGACGATCATGAATGCGCGCAAGCACGATCAAGAGCCGCTGACATGCGGAGCTTAGAGACATCAAACTGTGTAGTTGGAGCGGGAGAGAGATGGAGACGGATTAAGGTGGCCTCGGAAGCTTTGGCCGTTAAGAGTTTGCGACTCCTGGAGGAGGAGTTCTTAGTTGCGGAGGATGTCTCTCCAATATAAGTCAAGACGATTTTTAAACGCGTTTACTGACTCCGCACTAACAACATCGGAAGGAAGTCTATTCCAAATGCTGACAATGAAATACGGAAAGAACTGCTGACTTAAGGTCGTTCTTTGAGCTTTATGCTTGAGTTTTTGACCATTAATATAGTCGTAATAGTCACAGAAATCTTATTATGCTAGAAATATGACATTTTTAACTATCATTTTCTGGGGACTGACAGATTCGACATTGAGTTCAAAGTGAAGTCATTAGAGCACATTACTGATTAAATTCAGGAAGTATTAACCCGAATCGTGCGATGTTATTTATTAACATCAAGGGGATTTCACAGGAAGCAAAGAGCGTAACGGGAGGACTCACGAAAAATTATCACCAAAAAGTGACGTCATCAGTGATGAATCTATGGCTGAACAGCCTAGGAGTATTTTAACTAATTTCACCAGAAAAATCGTCTCAAATTGCAAAATTTATCTCTAGCGTATAAATAAATGAAGATAATATATACAAATTTAGCAATTACCTATAGAAAATTACAAAGCATGTTGGTGGAAACTTTCACAACACTAGCGCCGAATTTGTTCCCTTTCGGCGACTCAATTTAACTTCTTTTTCTTGATTGATGCCTTATTTACACTTCATATTCACTTCACAATACTCTTCACAAAATATATCTATTCGTTACCAAAATATATAAGCACCATTATAGCCAATTCTGTACGCGAGAGAAACCACAGTAACACTTAGCCATTGCCCGAACTTTCTGTACTTGGCGACAATATTTGTTTATATTTTACAGTTCAAGTAGCTGGCCAGTCTCGAGCGGGAGACTGAATGAAATAAATCGAAAAAATACGATGATGTGTTCAAGAAAACCATATACGAAGGTCTAAGGCCCACATCTAAAACACTTCGACTCGTCGATGTGGTGTAAATTTGCTACGTGCGGTCACAGCTATGTTTTATTTCAGTCCTATTGAGTCCTCCCGTCGCATGCTTTGCTTCCTGGGATTTCACGACCCATACGGAACGGTTGAGCGATGTTGAGCTCTACGCTCAAGCGCCGGCTTGCGCTATCGTCGTTCACGACGATTTTACGTTCAAGTAAGCTTTCCTGCGCGCGCCACCACTAAAATAAACACTACCTTCTTAACCTAACCTACCCTTACCTAACCTCTAACCTAACCTTTCTAACCTTACCTTACCTTATCTAACCTTACCTAACGTTACCAAGCGTTTGCTAACGTTACCTAACGTTACCTAACCTAACTTTACCTAACTCTACCTAACCTTACCTAACCTAACTTAATCAGCGATACAGCGAGCAGCGCGGCGCACCAACTTGAACGCCGCGCACACGCACACGATCTGTGTACACAAACTACACAAACACGCACACAAATCGTCGCGAACAACGATAGCGCCACCGGGTTGCATCCTGCACCCTTAGGCTCAGAGTACTTTGCGAATGATGTGCGCTGTTTCAAGCAGAGCGATTTTCTGGAGGGTGCCTGTATGGAGATGGTGGCATTTTAAATCTCGCATGACACTCTTAAGGTTGTTGGACAATGTCCCCAGAGCGCCGATGACCAATGGGACGGCGTCTACCTACAGCTGCCACAGTCACTGGAGTTCGATGTCAAGGTCACGGTACTTTTCCTTCTTCTTCGTTTCTTTGTCCACGATTCCAGAGTCGAAGGGGATTGATACGTCGATCAGCTGGGTCGATTTCTCCTGCTTGTTTTTCACGACGATGTCCGGTCGGTTGGCGTGAAGTTCTCGGTCAGTTTCCATCTTTTTATCTCAATAGATTTGCATGCTTCATGCTCAACCACGGTGAGGGTTCGTGCTCGTGCCGCCTCTCAATGACCTGGAAGTTATGGATCCGCACGAGGGTCCAGTGGAGGGATCGAGCAACTTCATCGTGCCTGCGCTTGTATTGCTTTTGCACCAGCACTCCGCATTTGCTTATCACGTGGTTGATGGCTTCGTCCGAGCTCTTGTAAATTCTGCAGGTAGTAGGCACGTCTCTCCTGTCGATCTTGTTTTGGATGTACCTGATTCTAAGGACTTGCTCTTGAGCTGCCAAGATGGTGCTTACTGTTTCTCGTTTCAGCTCACCTCTCAGAAGCCAATTCCCTGAGTCTGGGACTATTTTGTAATGAACAGCTTCGAGGTACTGGTCGGACATGCTCATGCTCTTCCATATATTTTTCCGATTGAGGCATCGTGGCTGTTTGAACTTTTTAGCCGTTTCGGTCTCTTTCAGCAATTTCGCCTCGATTGAGCATCGTGCCCACGGATCGTCACTCTCTATGAAGTGTTGGGAGAAAGCTCGTTCTTCCGTAAATGTTGAGGTAATAAGCTATAACATGATTCCGCATAGGGATAGGCTAATATATTGCGTTAAAGCATGATTCCGTAAAGGTTGATGTTATGAGCTAAAGCTTGGCTCCGTAAAAGCTGAGGTAATGAGCTGAAGCACGATTCACGTAGAGGCTAATGTAATAAGCTAACGCGTGATTCCGTAAAGGCTGAGTAATGACAATGAAAAAGTATGGTTCCGCAGAAGCTAAGGTAATGGGCTGAAGGATGGTTTCCCAAGCAACCAAAAGCTTTGATATAGTGATGTGTGTTTATTGGTTCATCCCTTGGTTCATTTATTTATGTAATCGCCAGTTCGCTTTCCTTCCGGCTCGAAAGCGTTAAATAGATCATGAATTTAAATTCAAACTCGTGTTCATCGTTGTCATGAAATGACGGTGACGAACTGACGACGATGTTGATTATTGTAGTTACAACAATGCCGTTCGTTTTTCTTGCGTGTTGTATGGACTTTATTACAATAATAGCCCTGCACCTCTCAGCATGACAGTCTATTTATTGTTAGCATTAAGGGATGCAAACGCCGCCAATGTCACTTTGGAATTGTACATGTATTCTCCTCCTGTGAGCATTGAACGCGAAACTTACCATCTGAGCTACAGACCGACAGGCATATTGCAGCAAAACAGAATTATTAAAGTTCTCATTATAAAGTTCGCCGTAAACAATTATTTGAAAATGAAATGGTGCTCCGATTCGTGGAACAGCTGCATCCCCTCACGTAATAATTTGATGACAACTAATTGAAAATTCCAACTCTATTCGGCGTTCTGAGCACAGTCGGCTATGAAGAAGCTAAGCTGAAGAAAAAAAATGGAAACAACATAATATTAATGGAGGACCATAATGGCAGCTCAAAAAAAAAAAAAAAAAAAAGATTAATGGCGCAAAA
>LQNS02277275.1:13892918-13903704 GCA_001587735.2 Parhyale hawaiensis | reverse complement strand
CAAACTTATAAATTGTAGATTGATTGTTCTGAAACTCGCCCAGAATATGTATTTTTGAAATATAAACATATTTTGTTCATAGAACTTTTTTAATTAAGGCGTTAGTTTTTGAGATAATGGGGTTTATATATAGACATATAAGCATATTTTGAAAATTTCAAACGAGTAGTAAACGAGTAAACGAGTAAAAAGTTGTATGAACAAAATATGTTTCTTTTTCAAAAATACATATTCTGAGCGAGTTTCAGAACAATCAATATACAATTTATAAGTTGGCCGACCCCCCCCCCCCCCCCCCCCCCCCAAAAAAAAAACACTNCTGAGCAAGTTTCAAAACAATCAGTCCACAATTGATCATTTTGGGGCCCCCATGCCCCCTCAAAAATGTACCAGTTGCGAAAGTTCTACCCAGCTTTTTTTAATGTCCTCATCATATGGAATAGGAAAATACATGGTAGAGCCGTGAAAGAGAAATGTTCACAGACACCCGCTAGAGCCTGGACTATAAAGAAACAGTAGGAAAATGTAATGGGCGAAACAGAAGGTATCCTAGGCGCAAAATAAGATTTTGCTGGCTAATGTTTTTCATTTTGTAAATCAAGAGAAGCATAAAATGACATGGCGCAAAGTAGGAGACTCGACAGTTCTCTGTAATTCGTCCACTAGCAGCAAGTGCAAGCACTGCACTTCATTTTGATTTTATATGAAAGTTGTCGAGTTTTCAAGAAATCTTATGCAGACTTTGCAAATAAATTGTTGTAAAGAACTGGTTACTACGGCAGCGCGCATACTTTGACGCACGTTAATTGATTATTTTGCTCTGAAGTGGCAATGCGCGACTGGTTTGCATCATAAAAAATTAAAGACGTAGTCGAGCTAGCGAGTTTACTTTGACTCAAATATGCTACATAGGATTGAACGATTTAATTTATTTAGAGTCGAAATGCAGAGCTCTGTTATCGAAATATTAACAAATATTCCGGTGTTGAGGTTTCGTTATATTTCATCGCCCTAGATCAGCGGTTCTGCGACTTCAGTTTTCTACGAACCCCCAGTAAAAACGACTTGGAACATGCGGAAACCCTGCCATTAAAATGGCATTAACTTCGTAAAGTATGCACCGAACGACCACATTGTATTACTGTAGATATTGAAAACATCGAGCGTGATGTCACCTGGTTAGTGTAGTAGATTCGAAGCTCACTCCATGCGTCAAAAACACTATTTTGCAAAATATCACAGATAATCTAGTACAGCGATTTTTTTTTTATAGTATAATAACTCTTATAAATCTATTTTAGACTTTCCTCAATTGACTGTTTACATTGAACTAAAGTAATATGATGCTGCTATAATCGTTATTCAGAAAAACGTAATGTTTTCTATGATGAAAGAAGTGACATTAAAGGGTGACTATATCATAATTAACTTTTCTAAAATAGTAATGATTGAATGGTGTGACAAAACTTATAGCTTTCTTTTTATAACTTTGAAGAAGTTATTAACCCGTATTATCAATGCGATAGCAGCAATATAATATTGTTATGGAAGCTTCAAAAGTCATGAACCAGTTTGGGGTCCGTGCGTGAACCAGCAGGGGTCCGCAGGTCTTATGCCCCCCCCTCCCAATGGGAAACACAGAACTAGATTATATTCAGCTGGCGAATAGGTGTCGGCCGAACGGTAAGTGCTGAGGCTTTGGGCCTATTCCAACGACGTTTAAAATGGCTCCACATTGTCAGGTTTTATCAGGAGGGGTACAAACCAAGTTTATTTCTTATGTCTCTAGCAATGTTTTAGTGAAAAGTATCAGCAATAAGTAAAACAGCTATTTACATCATTATTCAACAGAAACTGATCAATGTAATACCTTCTAGGAACACACCGATATTTTGTCTAGAAGGCAGAGCAGCGAAACGCAGTGACGACTCATCGGGACTGCCCAGCACAACATGGCCTTGATTCCTCAACCAGTGAGAGGGCCGCGAACAGCCAGCTAATTCAACGAGCGCAAATTTGCTTCGAGACTGCGTTTGTATTATTTCATTTTTAGAGTCAATTTGCATTACTCTGTATTTTTTATTTGCATAAAATCTTTAACATATCCTGGATGGAAGAATAGCCTTGGGCACATAATCCTAAACAATAGGGAAGAGTACTCTAGTGTCATAAAAAGCACAACCTAAATAAAATACGGTTAAATTGCATTATTCTCATATTTTTCTATGAAAGATGCAGCTTCTATTTTGCACTTCATTAATGAACCCATGGGCGGAGTTCTCGTTTGTTCGTTCAAAGCTACAGATATGGTGACCAATCTCGCACGAAGCAAGATCTTCACAGAAAAGCTGATGTTCCAACCTCTACAGTAATGGAACAGCTGAATAACAAACACTGCTTTTTGTCACAGCAAACAAATTTCTCGTTGACTAACTGAAGTAAAAAACAATCTAATGCATTCATTGCAGAAAGCAAACTTCTTACTGACCAGATGAAAGAAAAACAATCTTGTATGGCAAACAGGAACTGATCACAAATGCATTGCAGAAAGCAAACTTCTCGTTGACCAGCTAAAAGAAAAATAATCTTGTATGACAAATGGAAACTAATCGTCGATACAACACTCATAGCTGAGGGCGATGTAATCCTTGACTGGGTTGTCTCGCGTTGCAAGTGTATTGCACTTTCAGCTTGGCTGTAAGCGAGAACATTTTACAGCCGGTGAATGCGATCCTGTGAGCTGGAGATAAGCCCTTGCATGAGCAGGGGCTCACTAATGGGACAGCGATGTTCACACGCCTGCTTTGATGGCAATTTTTTAATAGAATGTTTGCAAGCTGCGTATTCTGTCGATATAACTGTTATTTATTTAACCATTTATTATCAACAATGCACTGTCATTGATCGTGGACTTTCAGTGGATGTCGTGCCTTTCGTTTACCTTGAAGTTTTCCTGTGTAGCTGCTGATTTTTTCCTATTGCGAGCTTACTTGATAGCTTATATATGTTCAAAGTCAGTGTTTACCGAAGACGTTACTTACTTTACCGTGTTCATCACGCGTTACCTTACCGTGTGCATTACGCGTTATCTCACCGTGCGCATCCTGCGTAACCTTACCGAGTGCATCACGCGTTACCTTACCAAGTGCATCACGCGTTACCTTACCGTGTGCATCACGCGTTACCTTGCCTGTTGTGCGTTACATTGCTTATTGTGCGTTACCCTGCCTATTGTGCGTTACCTAGCCTATTGTGCGTTACCTAGCCTATTGTACGTTATGTTGTTTATTCTGTTACCTTGGCCTATATTTGAGTTACCTTGGCCTATATATTGAGTTACCTTGGCCTATATATTGAGTTACCTAGGCCTATATATTGAGTTACCTCGGCCTATATATTGAGTTACCTTGTTGATTTCTGTTTTCCGGTTCGAGTCTTGAATGTACTTGCTCGCTGTCGATGACTAAAGATGCCTAAATTACGAGCGGTGTGTTCCCCATACTATTTTGCCTGTAGTTATTGCTGTTCCGTGGATCCCGATCCTTTAGTGCCGTCTGTGGTATAATTGTCTAATGTATAGCTGTGTATGATCTTCCCTTGGAAGTATTGCGAAGCGGTCTTGCCCTGTTCGTTGGAACTAGTTCTAAGTGTCGCCCTTGTCGGTGGCGCAGACGATCTGCCGCCGGCTCTGCCGGCAGGGCTTGCTGGTAACCTAACTAACGTTGTGTTCGGGACCATCGGGTGTTCGAACTGTGACTTTTCATGTATTGTGGCACGCTTGTTAATGTTATTTTCATTTTTCCATACTGAACAGAAGAAAACACGTACGATATTTATTACTTTCCTTGTCTTTGCGCATGAGAACTGTCGCCGCCCGGGGACAGAGCTGTTTAGGCAAAAGCAGCTAAAGAAATTTATATATGTAGAGGCTCTCCTGCTTCCACTGTATTGACATACAGTTGGAGAGACATCTTCCACAGCTAAGAACTCCTCCTTCAGGAGTCGGAGTCGCAAACTCTTGACGGCCAAAGCTTCCTAGGCTACCTTAATCCGCCTTCTTCTTTTTTCCGCTCCAACTACATAGCTTGACATCTTTAAGGTTTTCATATCAGCGGCTCCTGATCGTGCTTGTGTGCATTCATGATCGATCCTTTGGCTGGGATTCTTCCCATTTTTATTTTCTGTTTTCTTCTCGTTTCTCCGGCCCCTATATGCTACTAACAAAATGGCAATAGCTCATAGAGGGCCTGGGCGTAAGTCCCGGTGTCTCTTTGGGAATGGGCTTATTGGTTCGCCTGCTGGCGCCTATCTAATCTAATCTAAACCATCTGCAATATGGCCTAATTTTCGCCTATCGTTTCTCAACAAAGGGTGACAGTACCGCCAAAATTCAACCGAGCCTGATTTTCACTTGTTTTCTACCAAGCACGGTATGAAATTATTATCAGAGGGATTTCACGACCCAAATTGGATCGGTTGAGCGATGTTCAGCTCTACACTCTGGCGCCGGGTCACATCCCGAGGCTCAGAGCACTTTGTGAATGATGTGCGCTGTTCCAAGCAGAGCGCTCTTCTGAAGGGTTCCTGGTTGGAGATGGCCGCACTTCAGCTCTCGCAGGGCAGTCTTGAGATTCTTAGACATTGTCCCCAGAGCTCCTATGACCACTGGAACGACGTCCACCTTCATCTGCCACAGTCTCTGGAGTTTGATGGTAAGGTCACGGTACTTTTCCTTCTTCTCCGCTTCCTTGTCCACGATTCTGGAGTCGAAGGGGATTGAAATGTCGATCAGTTTGGCTGACTACTCTTGTTTGTCTTTTACGACGATGTCCGGTCGGTTGGCGTGAAGTACTCTGTCGGTTTCCATCCTCTTGTCCCAGAAGATCTGCACGGCTTCGTTTTCAACCACGGGCGCGGGTTCATGTTCGTACCACCTCTCACTGGCCGGGAAGTTATGGATCCACAGGAGGGTCCAGTGAAGGTGTCGGGCAACTTTATCGTGCCTGCGCTTGTAAGCCTTTTGCGCCAGCACTCCGCATTCGCTTATCACGCGGTTGATGAAATATTATAATTATATTCTAGTTTAAGCCTCTCTACCCACAGAGTACACTGTGATCCAAAGAGAGGAAGAAAGAAGGGACATCAAGAATGAGAAGAGAAACGTGGAACCCATGCACGAGTCAACGCGCTTAGGAACAGCAAGTCGAAAAAAAAGAGGAAGAACAGAATAAAGCATGCGTAAGTAGGAGTATGAAAATGGACGGAAGCAAAATGGGCATGAAAGACAGATGCCCCGGAGGCCTAACTAATGGCTAAGGTAACCTACACGAGCCCGTGAGGTTCACCGCGCCCCATAACATAGGATAGGCGAACCTAACCCTACAGCCTATGGCGCAACCTATGCCCCTTGAGGCTGCGCGACAAAAAATAACTAAACACTAAAGAACACTCCGAGAGCGCAGATTTCCATTACATAACGCGATACTAACCTAAGATTCAAACTTGCCCAGAACGCAGGATTCGTACCAATCAACACTATAAGCTTTATTCATTTGTTCCTCGTGACAACAGTAACAGTTCCAGTGAATTTCAGAAAGATCCCTCTTTACGATACGTGCAGACGAAGAGACAACCAAACAAGACAAACCGCGGAAGGAACAAGCAGATAAATACAGTTTGGGTTTTACCGGAGTATTTGATAGCCATACTCACTGTTACGATCCACCACCCAACGGAGGGTGCGAACACGTCTATTGTCCATGTTACCTCGGAAGCCCTTGTCAAACAAGGTTAAGGAAACGATCATCTCCTCCTGGCCCGCCAAGACCACCTTATAAAATACCACTGGGAATTTGTACAACGAAAATTTGTGTAACTTGTCTTCAGACAAAATGATACTGACCGGTTGCGTTTCAGGGAATTACTGTTTAATTTATATGGTGCATGGCATTTGCAACAATTTGTTTGGAGTAATGATAATGCAGCGATTATATGAATAGGAACATACAGTAAAATATCAAGCCGGAAAGTGGGTTATTCCTGTATTAAATGTATTCATCTTGCTGCTAGAGAAATATAAGCAGCGAATAGAGTAAAAATTTTCGGCATAATAATTAGAGAAGCACCGCTCGAACAATGCCTTTAAAGCAGATAGTTGTAGCAAGCCTGACACTCGCGCACTTCACTGATATAACTTTCGCTCAATGAAACGGGATTGTTGGCTATATTTATATACTATCAGATAAATTGCAGTAGATTTTCTCGACGCTTGACACAATTTAATAATTCAAATGAGGCTAAAAGGTCAAATTACGAATACCTCAGTAGTTGGTATGTTTTAACCTAGTTTCGCTATACGAATATTCTGGAATGACCAAACTAAGCTGCTAATTCTCACGGATGTTACCCCTAAGAGAGCACGAATTCGAAGAGATTAAATCTCAAATTGCAGCTTGATATTACAGTGACGTAAATTGAGATCGACCGAAATGAAAACTTCTGCTGTTAACACAATCAAATTGGAATGTCACTTACTGACGATGGTGACCAGATGGGACGCAAAAGTGGTCTTGTCCAGTTCTTTGCTGGCGGCCATGCATTCAACGATGACCTCCGTGATGCCGTACGACCCAAGCCTGACCGCCTTTAGGGACAAAGTTGACACGTAGCCACCGCCAGGGTTCTTGGTAACCTTAATGTCCTCCTTGTGTGCCACTTTCTCACCTGTTACACACAGTGTGTTCTATATAGCTTGTGCATTTTTTATTCAAACATTACTGTTTGTGAAATCATTGAAAGTATCGAAAAAAGCATACGTGCTTTTAAGCTAAAGGAAAAAATGTCGACCTTGCGGTTATTGGAAAAGACATGTGTTAAACAATTATTTAACACATGATGTATAACACTTTCTTATCAGCTTATATTAATGACCACACGTTGTGGCAGTCGTTCATAAAGATGAGGCTAACCGGGGGCATGAGAGGGCACAGTATCATCAGAGGCAGTGTTCCAGGGAATCTCTGTTGAATATTGACTATCCACATCGTTGGTGGAGTGGGCTAAAGGGTTCAGTCTTCGGTGCCGAACCTTCGCTACCGTCTCTCGTTGCCCCAGTGGTGGTATCATGTTTAATTGCTTATCCCCTAGCTAAGGCGGAGCTCTTATCAGCTCATTTGGACGGGAAGCAGTGCAGGGATGTGATGTTATTGCCTCATGGATGTCACCCTGAGCTCCGTTTAACCTCTTTGGCATTCAGGTCAAGAACTATCAGAGTTCTTGAGAACCTTCAGTCCTTGACCCTTAAGGAGGTATGGACATGGTAGGCGTGTTTCCTCTATTTTATGAGCGTTTTGTAGACGTTTTCGTCCCTAAATTTGGAGTGATATTTCGACCCCCAATACGGTAAGGAAATTTTTCCTGTTGTTGGCGTTCTGGAAATATCACAATTCCAAAAATCCCAGTGTTACCAAATGTCGCCAACTACCAACCTATTACGCTGATGCCGATTTTGTCGAAGGTGTTCGAGAAATTGCTAGCTTGAAACCTAGGTCGTTTCGTTGAAGTTACTGGACTGCTGCCTGCTGGCCAGTTTACTTACAGATCTGGTTTTGGTTGTTGTGACGCACTGTTGTCCGTGTCATGCCATTGACAGTCGGAACAACAGTAAATCGTGGTTCTGATGCACGCCTTGTACAGTTGGACTTTTGAACGGCGTCCGATGGTCAACTACAGCGGTCTGTTGTATAAGTTGGAGTCATTTGGTGTGGGTGGTAAGGTTCTACCAATCATTTAAGTTTTTTTTTTCTCTGAGCGATCGTAGAGTGTGTCTCATGGCGGTATTTTGAATGCTTCAGCCGCGGCGGTGTTTGGCATTCCTCAGGGCACCGTACTTGGCCCGCTGGTGCTTGTTATGTACACTAGTGGCATACTTTCTTCGCTAGGGAACACGATCAACTATGATGACGATTCCACTTTGATTAGGTATTATAAGATTTAAGCCTCCCTAAATAAGGGCTAAGCTTTTCTAAGAGAGGAAAAGTAAGGGACATATAGAATGCCGATAGAAAACGGGGAACCCATGCACGAAGGTGTTTCCACACAGGATCAACGCGCATGGGAACAGCAAGTCGGGGAAAGAAGAGGAAGAGCAGAAAAAAGTAAGATCAGTAGGAGTATAAAAGTGGAAAATATCAAAGTGGGCACGAGAGACAGACGTCCCGAAGCCCTAACTAATGGCTAAGGCTAAACTAATGGCTAATGGCTAAACCCCCTGGGGTTGCTACTCCCCATAACATAGGATGGACGAACCTAACTAACCTAGCCCTTGGGATGTGGCCCATCCTATGTCCCCCGGAGGGGTTCCACTTGAAAGCAATGATACCAGCCCCAGCAAGCATAATGTTGTACCCCACTTTCTAAATAGGGACCCGTCAGGCATAAGTGCATGGTGCTCAGCTTGGACTATGAGCTGAATGCTAGTAAATTAAATCTATGATTATCAGTCGGTCTCGGAGACTTCTACCAAAGCATCAGTCTCTGGAGTTAGATGTTCCTTTGCTCCAGCGGTGTAGCTACTTGGAGAAGCTCGGTATCGTCCTTGATAAGAAGCTCACGTTTGAACAGCAAATTAGGTCGCTCGTATCGCGAGCTTCCAATAAGACTGGGCTCTTGCGTAAGGTAATTCTCTGTTTGGTGACCAAGATGTAGTCAATAGATGCCTTTATGTTGCCTGCGTTAGACTATTGCTCACGGCTCTGGGCTTCGGTTGCTGATAGTCACTTTCGTCTGCTGCACCTACTGTACTTGCTAGCTCAGAAAGCAGGCTGTAAGCTGAGAGTGATCTGATGAATCTGTCCCATAGGAGAGGGGTGGCTGGAGTCTGTATGTTTTATATGATATACAGTAGTGTTTCTTCGGCTGGGGCTCTACTGCTGATAATTGTGATCTGAGTTTGCTTGACAGAGTGGTTCGTCAATGTGGGTTCATGCTGGATGGTGTTGTGCCTTGTGATCTGGCGCATAGTTGCAGAGTTGGTGGGGTCTGTTTTCCTCTACAAAGTATATAATTGTCCTAGTTATCCACTGGCTGTTTTTCTTCCGGAACCATTTGCTCGGGCGAGATATAATCGGCGTAAAGGTGCTCTTCATGAGTTTACCTTGGAACAGTTACGATGCCGTACAAGCCAGTATTCTCGTTAGTTTTTCTATCATATGTAGAAGTTTAGAACGGTCCTGATGGCTCTTCCTTTGCTGGTGCGGGTATTGGCAGCTTTAAGCAATCTTTACACAGAGCTATTCTGTGATCTCTGATCTTCTCTTTCGTTTTTCGCTTGCTGGGCTAGTTGCGTGGAGGTTTGCTAACCCTATGGAGTTTCCTCCGTTCTCACGTCGCCAGTCTAGTGTATCTTAATAATAATAATGAGAGACGTTGGTTGCATTATTCTGCAGCTGCCCTCAAAGTCTTTGCGAGAATTACACGCGCTGCTGTAGATACACATTCTTTCACTTTGGCGACTGTTAGGTGCAGAACCCGTCAGTTCAGTGTTTCTTGCCCTGGTCGGTGTCGATTTGCATTTCATTGCCAACATCTGCTTTCGATCGTGTAGGCTTGCAGGCTTTTAAGTCAGCTGTTAATGGCATTCTGTTGGGTTTTCCTTACCAGCGTTTCGGACTTCCCACCGTTGCCTAATTCTTCATTTGGGTTGTACTACCTGTCCGTGGTGGCTCAAGCGTGAAATTTTAATCATTATAATATTTACAGCGTATGTGCCTTGTAACGCACTAAAAGAATAAGAAAGTAAGAAATTATGGCGTTGAAGATAATGCCAATCTTAGGCCGTGTTCACAAGTCCCTCATCGTAAAGCGCTCACTCAAACTGATGGGCGCAGCGCGTTGATTTGATAGAAGCAGCTGCAGCAAGCGCGGTAAATAGATTGAAGGATGAAGCATGTATCTCTTTTAAATGCGCTGCGTCATTCAGGTGCAGTGAACAGAACTTATAACTACTGAAGTTATCCTCTATAGCATTCTCAAATTATGAATAAGTCGACAAAAATGTTTCTTATCGTCACTTTAATGATCAGAATTACTGTATTCCCGTTTCTCAGGCTATAAATATTTTGAAAATAGGCTGTCCCCATGAAAATTAGGCTATAAGATCATGGAAAATTGGTGTGACTTGAAACCGACGCAAAACATAAGGAAAAATGAAAAGAAACTATATCATAACTGAAGGCGCGGCGTCATTCATATGAATGAAAGAAACTTCTACCTGGGATAGAGACAGCAAAATTCACGGACAGCCCGTGTTCATTTTCGTTATTGAACGCGTTACGATGAGAGATGCGTGAGCTATACCTATGACCCGAGTTTGCCATCAGGTCATCACAAAATTAGCTAATAGGAATTTTGTGAACTTAATATTTTACTCAGTTTCTTCAAATCAGGATTGATCGGATACAAAAAGCAACAAATTTTTATTATTAATTTTTTACAAATTGGACTAGTCGACCCTAACCGTTTTCTTTGGCTATGCAAGTATTCGTCGTTATCAAAAGCTTCACAAAGTAAAATAATAGAGTTATATTAGTATTCTAAGAGCATGGAAAAGCCATCCCAGTCGGAAATTATGGTTGTGATTATAGTAGAATATAGTAGTGTATGAGAGATTCAAGTCGATTATGGATGATGAAACAATATGGTAGATATGTCGACCATAACATACCGTTGATTTTAGTATATTTAGGTCGATATTGGTGGAGGCAATATTGGTTGTTTATGGTTTGTC
>LQNS02277275.1:13831427-13870847 GCA_001587735.2 Parhyale hawaiensis | reverse complement strand
ACCAACTGAAGGTCTCTCGCGCTTTTACACATGTCATTAATGTACAACAGGAAGAGGAGCGGGCCGAGAATAGAACCTTGGGGTACACCAGCCGAGATATGTCGGGTAGATGCGTGTGAACCATTGACACATACGTATTGTCGCCTATTTGATAAATAAGACCTGAACCAAGATAAACATATGCCACGAACGCCAATACAATTGAGTTTCCGGAGAAGTATTGAATAGTTTACTGTATCAAATGCTTTCGAGAAGTCTAAGAGAACAGATACTAGGTAATTTTTGTTATTTAAGGCGTCATATGCAAGCTCTGTGAAATATAAAATCGCATCTGTGGTTGATTTTTTTCTTTTGAATCCGTATTGGGTTGGAGATATGATATTGAAACGTTCGCAATAATTTGACAGTCTGACGCCTGGCCAAGTCTGACGTCAGGCACTTACTTTGTCCCTCTGAGGCTCGACTCCCCATAACATAGGACGAGCGAACCTACGCAAACTAACCCTATGAACCATCCTACGCCCCCTCCCCCATGAGGGGTTGTGTATCAAATTGCATAAAGGTATCTAACATCCTATTTAATTGAATGGAAGTATATGTTTACGTTTCGACGTCGTGCATCGCAAACTTGTAGAAGACTTTGCTATCAGACGTATGGCAACTAGAGCCCAGATTTATTGCAGTTTCCGGCGTTAGTGCAGTAACTGTAATAAGTGCAATAACTACAAAAAGTGCAATAACTGCTGCTATAATAATAAGTGCTATAAATACAATATATTAAGCCGTGTTCACGTGCCCCTCATTGTTACGCTACGCGGTCACTCAAACTGATGGACGCGGCGCGTTGATTTGAGAGAAGCCGCTGCAGCAAGCGCTGTAGACTGAAGAATGAAGCACGCCCCCCCCTTTTTTTGAACGCGCTGCGTCATTCAAGTTCAGTAAACAGAACTTATAAATGCTAAATTTATCCTCTGCAGCGTTTGCAGATCATGGACAAGCCGACAAAAAAAATATTTTTCATGTTCACTTTAATGATTAGAATTACTGTACAGTACTCCTGTTGAAGAGAAGAAAGCTAGAAAGCCTGAAAATTTTATAGGAACAAGGACGCCATCTATGATTTAGTAGTACAAATGATCACTCTGTGCTGAGTTCTCTTCTGTTGGTTTATCAGGCTATAACTATTTTTAAATTAGGCTAGTCCTATCAAAATCAAAATTATGGGAGATGAATGTTACTTCAAACCGACGCAAAATGTTAGCGAAAATGTAAAGAAACGATATCATAACTGAACGCGCAGCGTCATTCGTGTGAATGAAGCACACTTCTACGTGTGGACAGAGAAAAAAAAGCTGACACACATCTCGTGTTCATTTTCGTGATTGAACGCGTTACGATGAGGGACGTGTGAACTCATGGCACTTACTATCACTGCAACGAGTCACAAGACTTCAAACGCCATGACAATTTATTCCCTTGTTAATTATTGTTCCGTGTTTTTGATGGGGAAAAATACAACTGAGTTGAGTTAAGCGGCCTTCAAAATTTGACTAGTAAATTTTTATAACCTTTTTCGTTCGGGGGATACATCATGGGAACAGGTAAAGCGGGATATTTGCAAGAATCTTTCTCGCCACTGTGAAGAATTGTCGATTAGCACAAGCGCAATGTATACCTACTGATAATTTATAATTCCTATTTGGAACTGAAATAGGTGTCCGTTGATCCACTGACATGCTATTCCCGTTTGCTATCTGACTTTTTTTTGTCCTCTCAATTTTTTGCTGCATATGCTTTTTGTTTCCTACTTCTTATACTCCTATTGCTTAGGTGCAATAAGTGCAATGTTTAGGTGCAATAAGTGCAATTTTTAGGTGCAATAAGAACAACTTTTAGGTGCAATATGTGCAATTTTTAGCTACAATAAGTGTAATTTTTAGGAGCTATAGCTGCAATATTTTAAGCGAAATAAATGCGGACTCTAATGATAACACGAAATGTAGTGTGGGACAACCCAATTTCTTAAACGTAGAAGATAATTCGGCGTGTGTAGGCACATCAGTTAGTGTGACTGATCGTTGCTGCAAAAATCTAATGCAGTTATAATTTTCGCATGCCAGAGGTAGACGCGTGCGTGCGGCCTTCCTACTTTGTTAATTTGGCAGTAAATAGCTGCACATGACAGCAAGTGTCCACGTTCATTTACACATGACAAGACCAATTGTGTGTAGCGTGATGAGACAGAGTAACTTTAACGTTACGCTACAGGTGTTCATTAATAATTATTATGTTCGGTATGTTACGGTAAATTATCATGTACAACCGCCTTAGGCTAACTGCTTATATACCATACCGACTAGAAGGGAATAACCGTTAATTAGAGAGACAACCATCACGTTTTGTAGGAATTATTTAGCAACTGAAATAGAGTTTATTTGGCTTTAATATACGCAATCTCTCAGTGTATCGTAAAGGCTATGGGATGAACAATATAAAGACACCACAGTATATTCCAACAACTGACTGCACGAAATATGCAGAGGAAGCATTACTACAAGTCTAGTGTTACTAAATGCTCGTGACAAACGCAGCAATAAATTGTTAATATACAGTAGCAGCAGTAATGGTTCAGACACCTAAAAACTCCTCAGAAAATCTTTAAATACGTCAATATTATTTGAGACATTGAAGTGTAATTTTACGCAAGTTAAGCAACATGCCATAGCTAAATTGCGTTAAAATTCAGCTGTTAAGGATGAATAAAACAAAAGTTACAAGTTAATGAATTATAATTGTCAGAATTTAGTGTGGACAAAAAAGTTCAGACACTTCATTTTTTCCATTTTATTTTAGAAAAAACAAGTGTTGCCACGGAAAGAGTTATGAAGATTGGGTTAAACACACTTGCAGTCATTATCGATGCAACAGTCGCTCTTTCAACATGCTTCGCCCAGTCGGAAATTATGGTTGTGATTATAGTAGAATATAGTAGTGTATGAGAGATTAAAGTCGATTATGGATGATGAAACAATATGGTAGATATGTCGACCATAACATTACGTTGATTTTAGTATCTTTAGGTCGATATTGGTGGAGGCAATATTGGTTGTTTATGGTTTTTCAAGAAACGAAGGTTTATGGTCGTACATGGATGTTTGACGACTATATATGGTAGATGGTTGTACAAGGATGTTTAAAGACTATGTATGGTAGAGAATATGTTAGAGCCGAACTATTGTAGCTTATCAACGGATTTTCGTACGTACGATCATGAGGGGAATTCCTCCCATTATATGGGGCAGAACATGTAGAGATTGCCATGGATTTTAATGATATGGCTAGAATTCCCAACATTATCGACCAAAATAATATTGTATGACTATAAGCTTGAATGCGAAACATCTAAAACTTCATATCATAGTGCAAAAATTGTGCATATTTTCAGTCTTTTCTTTCCTGTCGATGAACTATAAACATTGCACGGTATATATGGACACTAGCGGCCTTGATGTTATTTTTATCTATTGTTTCCCGATTTTTTACGCTTAGCCAGTTTAGCGTAGTTACCCATCATACCCATTGTTATTTGTTGTATTTCTTACTAATTGGTATCGCAATCAATGATCAAATATTGCCATCTATTTTTATGTTTATTCAATTTATATCTCTGAAGATTCATTAAGAAATTCTTCCTATTAGCTGTATATGGAAGATGTCAAGTTTTATGAGATATTTATTTCGTACCCGGACAACAAGTACCACCCGGAAGTCGTCGATTGGGTTGGGACTTCCTCTAAACTATAGGTAGAGTAGCTCTATACAGACTTAGAGTTGACGAAGTTATATATAAACGAGCGTTAACTGCACCGACTGGTTCAAGCTCCTGCTCTAGCACCGTTCTGAAGCTTAGAGCCTTAGACCATTCTGAGCTGCAGGCCTAACAAACACTTAATAATTAAACTATTATCATAAGCAACTAATCATCAGCATACGAAGCAGGCATCGACTGCATAATATGTCAATAAATAAAAAAGTTTATCTTGCTAGAATATAGTTGTATTATTCGCTGAACACAGTCGATTTTGGTTGTGAATGTTTTTTTACGGTTCATCATGGTAGATCATGGTTGTGCAGCTAAAACCTTTATAGTTGTAATTGGGTATTTATGGTTGGGAATTATGGTTGATATTATGGTCCAAGGTTGTGACATATCTCTACCATACTGCATCCCATAATGGTTGAATATGGAGGATATATCGATAATAAACAACCAAAGTCTCGACCATAATCATAGTTGTTCTACTGTAATCACAACCTTAATTTCAGACTGGGCGGGGCGTCCCTACACGTCTCTCTTTTATTCGTGAGTTAATCGTGAAATTGCGTCATAATGAAAAGGGCGATAACAGAGGCAATAAGGGTGATAGCAGACAAAGTTAATCGACCTAAAAGTGCGGTTAGTGATATACTGACTAAATATGACCAGAATGATTCAAGTACCACTGGTGTTTCAAGTGGTAGACCATGCAAAACCTCGGGAAGAGAGGATATTGCATTGCTTAGATCGTCAAAGAAGAATAGGTTTAAAACCGCTGCAGAGATTTCCCGTCAAGTTAGTGTTACGCATGGAATCAAGGTGTCTACGAAGACAGTTTCACGCCGCCTACAAGAAGCAAACTTGCATGCGAGAATTTCAGCTATCAAGCCTTTAATTAGCAACAAGAATTGAAATGCTCTGATGAATTATGCAGCAAAACACGTTCTTTGGACTCAAGAGGACTGGTGTAAGGTTCATTTTAGCGATGAATCTAAGTTCAAGTTATTTGGCTCCGATGGAAAAAGATTTGTTCGTCGTTCAACTGGTGAAAGATTATCCAAAAATTGCGTCAAGTGTAAAGTTTGGCGGCGGAAGCGTTATGGGCTTCGGTATGATCTCAGCACGCGGCACGGGTCCCTTAGTTTGTCTACAAGTAAAAGTAAACGCTCAAGTATACAAGGAACTTTACAAAAACATGTAGTGCCGATCTTCAAAGCCTCTTCAACTCATAAACCAATTTTTATGCAAGATGACGCTCTCTGTTGTAATTTGGTCAGCTCCTGTGGTAGACGATGTCAAGCTGTTATAGACAGTAAAGGGTACCACACAAAGTACTAAGCACTAAAAAGTTAAATTCATAACGTAGTTCGTATTTGTAGCCTCATTTCATGTGTTTAATTATTATTTTTGAAAGTTCTTTTTTTATCCAGACTAAATTCTTACCATTAAAATTCCATTGCTTGTAACTTTTGTTTTATTTCTCCTGAACAGCTGGAAGTTTAACACAATCAATTTAGTTAGAACATGTTGCTCAACTTGTGTAAAATTACACTTCAATGCTTTCAATAATATTGAAGTATTTGAAAATTTTCTGATGAGTTTTAGGTGTCCGAACCATTACGGCCGTTATGCTGTATTTGTAAAACGCATGCCTGTGCTGCCCCATGCTCACAAAAACTAATTTCAGTGTCGACAACAACATATTGCTGCACGTCTAAAATGCATGCCTTCCTTACCACATATTCATGAAATACGCTAAAAGTTATTAACACGTGTGAACAACTTAAATTAACAGCTTTTCTAGTGATGAGCTCGTTACATTTTCTGCAGCCAGGTCCAGGGAGAGCAGAAGCGTGATTGGGTAGATGGTAGGAAGCAAATGTGTCTGTCTTCTCGCAAGTCTTGTCTAATTAAAGCCCGGGGCGTCGGTGCATAGCAGGGCTAATCATATATGGCTGCACTGTGTGCTCGTATATCTATATATGCTCTTCATGCTATAGGCGTTGACAGAAGGATGTTGCACCGTGGAGAGTATAGTGTTCAAGGACCGCAACACCTACATAGTAAGATTGTGCTAATTTTCAACATTCTCCAATTTTCTTCAAGGACGGAATATAATTATGCTCTTTTCTGAGTATCATGTAGAGTCAAATAAATCTATTTTATTTTTTCGAATATCCATTTAACGTGAATAAAGATTCAGCGGAGTGTTTGCGAATAACTCGCCGGAAACTAGCTGGCTACAAAAATTTTCTATTAGTTACGATAGTGTATTGCCAGGAGTTGATATTGTAAATTTAGAGCTCTCATTCATCTGTTGCGGTGTTGCAATAGGTCCAGTCATATTATTTCAGTTTGAGATCATCAAAGGCTTAGAAAACCTGAGAAATTCACTAGCTCGAACGTGGTAGTTCGTATGTAAGATAACACAGCTTCCAAATAAGCACACACAGATCAACATTGTAATAGAAATAACACGTTCATTAAGCTGGGGCTGGGAATATGATGCACTAACACACGGTAATTATGTCAAATTTATAATTATTGAAGCTTGTCTTCCAGGGCAGAGACGTTCATAATTATTAATGACAACACTGTGTGCTTAAATCTTCCCTGATTATATCAGAGGCTTGAATAACGTGAAAGTTAATGTTGTGAGTGTAGTGCAGGGCAGGAGGAAGAAGATCAGTACGCTAAGCGACGGAATTTAAAATGTATACCGTTCTCTACATTAAAGATAAAGAACATAGTAGATTGATCAAGTAATTACAGAGAGTTGAATTTGCAAGAAAAAACGACAATACCATATTATTTTTTACTTCTTTGTTTTAGCTTTCCTACCGACAGCGTGCTGTGATCCAAGGGGAGAAAATAACATGCGATATAGAATGTTGAAACAAATGTGGAACCCATGTACGAGGGTATTCCCAAAAGGTACAGCGCGCATGGGCACAGCAAGTTGGGAATAGAGCATCATGAGTAAGAGAGTGGAAGGTAGTGAAGAGAGAACGAAAGACAGACGTTTCAAAGGCCTAGTTAAGGCTTTGGTACCTATGGGGACCCATGGGCACTACTACCCATAACAGAAAGCGGGCGAACCTAAATAACATAACCCAATATCCCATCCTATAACCCCTGAGGTGTTATGTATTTTGTAGTAATTCAAAATTATGTTATAAAAGGTAGCCCAAAAGTTCTTCTAATATATTTTTAAACCTATATTAGCCAAGACAAATGCAATATTATCATTTCTTTACATCTCACTAAAAGAACTATTTTTCCTGTTTCAGACACTTTTTATGTTGAATGGCAATGAGTGTAATTAGTTAGAACATGGTAAGCATGGAACCTGGTCCTTGATTAATATTGAGTAACAGAAAGCTGTCAAGACTTAGTCAGAGATTTTCAATCTCAGTTGGCCGAAAGACAAACGATCTTCATCTATTGAATTAGCAGTCGATTCAGGAATGCTGCTCGAATTTAAGAACGTTCAAGCACTGGACGTCCCAAATCAGTCAAGACTTCCACGCTCACAAAAGTTGTCGGGTTCAGAATTTCATGAAATCCTTGTCACTGCTTGAGAAGGATAGCTGCAAATATAAATCTTTCTACATTGTCATTAAGGCAAATTGCGAAAAAATTACTTGGGACTTGCTTCTTTAAATTGTAAAAAAGATCACAGCTTGGCAACTGCTTAAAAAAATATATAAAAAAGTTTTCACTAAGTCGCGCACTACTTTATCGGTTCAAAGCTCACTACTTGGTAAATGAGAAGGATCTCACTGTGTAGAAAGTTGACAAGAGCCAACGTGACAACAAAGTTTTTCGAAAAAATAAACTGTCAATCACGTTAAGAGGACATCAGAAATGTCTACCGAACGCAAAAACCCTCGTTGGTGATGGGCTGTATGAGGAAATAATATCGAAGGGCAAGACTCTTGGTTTTTGATCGAGATTCGGGAAGACACGAAAATCATTATGAACTTATTCTTGAGAATGTGTTAAGTAACTTGAGTTGTGATTGGATTCTGTTTAATGATGGGCCATTTCTCTTTCAGCAAGATACGGCGACTGTCTACAATGACAGCAGCACTCAGAGGCGGCTACGAGACAATGGGCATGTTCAATTGGGCACCGAAATGAAGCCTTCGAGGCTCAACTTATTATATTCGAAATTTCGGACCAAAGCTTCAGCTCTGTCTTCTCGAATTGTGTTGTAAATTCTTGAAGTAACCTTATTACGTTAATCCGACTAAAAACTTTTAGTTTACTGAGCTAGAGTGAAGTCTTGCGAGGCTCAAAATTAACCGCTCGAAGTACAACGCCTGAACGTCAATCCTACGGGTCGAAGTCAAAGCACCTGTCTAATGTTTCGGGCAAGTCAAGCGTCGTGGCTTAATTTCAGTACTCAAACAAACAAAACAAAATTTTAACAAAAGAAGAATGGCCACATTCAAGCCCTGGTCTAAAGCCGATGGGCTTCAGTGCTAGATCCAATTTGGAGGCCAATTCTTGTACTAAGATTAGCCGTTTAGAAGCAGCTAAAGAAGAGCCAATGAAGCGTGAATGAGACGAAATATCAGATGATGTCTTGTGCGCTGTTGTTGAAATATAGTCTGCTAGACTTAACCCTACAGAGGAAGACCTGAGGTGCATTGCACCTCACCCAGCAGAAATTTGCATCTTTATTGTTTTCAAATTTCAGTTGAGTTGCTGGAAACTTGTGACTTTTCATAAAATGGTATTTTTTATGTTTTGTGAAAAAATTTATGTAAAAATACTATAGATAAGTGAAAACACCATTGATTTTATTATAAATGGTCTTTATAAAGGGAGACCTGCGCGATAGTACACTGCACCCTGCATTCTTACGGCCGGCAGCTCCGTACGTTTCAATGCTGTGTATCTGCATGTAACTTCATCCCAGGGTTATAATTACTGATGGACAACGAAGCTTTATGTACATTATTTATAATCAATATGACCACCTTAGCTAAATGAGGCTACATCAGTGCAGTCGCAGTCCATTGTATACTGTATCATTGCATGAATATTGTTGTGTACACTCGTAGTACATTGATTGTTCTGCGTACGCAGACAATACAGTCCCTGCAATACAGCAGGTACCCCACAGTTCCCGCAACACATGCACACTGCCTGCATCGGCGAGCAAACTGCCACTGTTATCGTACAAAATGTATATGATTGTATGCTTCCTAGCGTTCTCTAAGAAAAGTTCAATTTATTATAATTAACCATTGAATTAATGATTCTAATTCTACCTCAACTCATGTATGAATGTCTGAAGAGTATGCCTGTTGATTTTTAATGCGAAATACCAATAAATAATGAATTTATTAGCAAATCATTAGGCGGAGGTTTATTGCACCTCACCTCTCCCGTTATAACTCTTCGCTAGGGGTCTCCTTTTGAAGGGTTAAGGCAGTAACAAAGAAACGCTGTGGAATTATAGAATAATTTTTGAAGTAACAATGTTCAAGGTGTAACTAATACAAACAGTTTCAAACAGAGTTCTTAAGATTGGGCTAAGTTACGTTGGTTAATATGTATAACCGAATTTAAAGGTAACTCTTAATATCTTTCTGTATGATTTTTTTTTAATCGAGCTTCACTTACATACACTAGGGTAAAAAATTTAAGACCACTTGGAAAGAGAGTGACGTTTTTGTGATAAATAAACTCCCACGACTAGGGATTAGTAATTTCCAAAGGTAAAAGGTGAGAATGACGAAAAATACCTACTGTAACAACTTATTAAGAATTGTGCATTTTTGTCAAATAAGGAGTTTTTCGGTTGACAAAATTATAAGACCAGGGTAATACATGTTTAGTTCTAGGGTAATTTCCGGCATCTTGGTCCAGTTACAGGCTTGTACTGAAAGCGTGAAGGCGTCACTATGCCTAAAGCAAACTCTCCGAATTCGATTGTGGTCAAATTGTTCAACTGTATTAACAAGGTTTGTCGCAGAGTGCACTCGCAGTTGAGATCCACAACAGTAAAACTGTGATTTGTGACTTTCTGAAGTACCCTGAGAGTTATGGAACATCAAAATCTTATGGTAGACCAACAAAAATTTCCCTTGCATTGAGCAGGAGAATTATTAAACGGGTTATTTCTCAGAACAGAGGACGGTCTTTAAGAAAATCAAGGCACTCATTGTTGCTGATTGCAGTTCAATAGCCATCAGGCCAAACTTACGACAAGAGGGCATGAAGAACAAAAAAACGTCTGAAGACTCCCCGATTGTTTCCTCTTCACAAACTGGCCCATTTACAGTATCCTCGAGAGTTCCAAACTTGGACATTGAAAAGTGTTCTAAACTTTGTTTTCTGACGGAAAAAAGTTCAATCTGGATGGCATTGATGGCTTACAACGGTACTGGCATGACAAAGAGATGCCTCCTGAAATGTTTTCCACGAGTCACAGCGGAGGAGGCTCCGTTATGGTGTGGGATGCCTTTTAGTACAGGGGAGCAATGAAGCTTCAGGAGGTGCAGGGTCTTCAAACAGCGGCTGATTATGTCGGCATGTTAGAAAGATCACCTTTGTCAACGGAGGGTCCTCGTTTGTGTGGTAATGAAAATGGTTTTTCCATCAGGATAATGCAGCAGTCCACACTGCCCGCCAGACTATGACCTTTCAAGAAAATAGAGTCCCTGTTTTACGTCATCCAGCATTTTCGCCAGACTTAAACCTGATAGAAAATATTTTGGGATGGATGACGAGAGATGTTTAGGGAAATGATTAAAAATTTGTGACAGTAAATGAACTCCGTGATGCCATATTTAGGAGCTGGGACTACATTCCTTGCAATCATATGGAAACCCTCATTTCATGTATGCCACGAAGAACGAAGAATTTTTGAGGTTAGCAACAAGAAGGGAGGCAGTAATCATCACTAAGTCCATACTTTGCTCAACTCAACGTCCATGTCGAAAGGCTACTTACGATTTGTGTTTGTGATCTTACAATTTTGATCAAATGAAACACTCATTATTTGACCAAAATGTACATTGCTATATAATTGCTACAGCAGGTATTTTTCGCCTTTCTCAACGGATAGCTTTAGAAATTACTGCTCCGTAGTTGAAGGAGCTTATTTACTCATCACTAAAACGTTGCTACTTTTTTACATTTTCAAGTGGTCGTAAATTTTTTATCAGGAGTGTATATCAAGAAATAGTCGTCGTTAAACTGCTCCATAGGCACGAGGAAACTTGTACTAGGGAAGCGACTGTAAAATATTACTTTGCGATAAATTATTGCAGGCGATATTTGTAGGCGAACCTAGCTATCGCGTACGTCCTATACCGCCTTTATGTTGAATATTGCTGACGGAGCACATGTGTACTTACAAAATGATCAATATCATTGTTGTTCATCTTCAACATTTAAAGAGAGTTAAAAATAGTTGATTAAGTAGTAAAACCGAAGTAAAAGTTCTAATGATGATATAATCATGCTGATCGCTTCACTCCGATTGGCAATCAAGAAGTTTAGGCGCTCCCATAGACAGGCATGAGGAAGTCGATGGCAGCCTATGAGACGATTGATCCAAGACTTCCCGCCTGCGACGCAAAAAGTGAGATTTATCCGAAAACAGGGCCGTAGCTAACTCAATTGTACCTCAATTTCGTCGGAACATTTGTAAGAAGATTTTCTCGATTTCGCCTTACTTACGAATGCATGAGCTCTTGAATGCAACGCCGTGCTTTGAGTAGAGCCTTACCTTTTCTTGGATTTCTGCGTTCGTTCGTCTTCGTTTCTCCCTCGGGTGTTGGACAGCTCGTTTTGTATGTGTGCTCTTTCATGGTAGTGCTAATGTCAGATGCTGCGCTGCTGAACCGTTATCCGCTTTTTTGTATATTTAAAGTGAGGCAGATATTGAGAGATTGACAAAGTAACTTCTTGTAATTTGCCGAGGGTATAGTTGTTTCTTTAGACTGTGTATGGCACGAGTATACTAACATTGATGAGAATTACTCCCACCCGATATACTGTAACTAAGACTAAATACAATTTCAGTTTTCGCATTAGTTGAAACGTCTGTTTTACATGAACTACTGCTCGGCATTAGTTTGCTCCGTATAAGTCATCGCACTTGAAATTACCTCCCAGTTCACTATTACAAAAACTCCTAAAACATAAACAGGCACATGGGCTCCGTTTTGGGAGGAATGTCTGTTTCAAGACGATAAGTTCCGGAGCGTGTTTGTTGCTGGAAAATTCGCAAAACATTTTTTCTGTAAAATACCATAGAAAATCGGAAACTCGTACAGCTGAACATACACCAATTAAATTTTACCACGATGACGTTTCACTGGACACTCAATCTGGCAGCAGCCATTGCTGCAATTCACGACAACGCTTGGACGATGGGCGGTGATGCTGCTGCTCCCATGTCGATCTAGCACACTGATCACGGTTACATGCAGACTGACTTGTTCTGGATTATCCAGTTTCAGAGGTCTCACTTTCAGGACTTTTCTCTGTTTTAGGAGCCTGAACTTGGGTAGCTCCACTGTGTATCTAATAATGCTAGTATTACCCCAGTTAACAGTCAGTGGAATATTGCATGAAATGGCCAGAAAGTTTCAGAATTTCCCCTCTGCCTATCAATGGCTTGCCTTTCAGAAATGTAATTCACATTTGTTACGTCATTTCTCACCCTTGTCCAGCAAAGATTTTAACATGCTTGGTAAAATAGCATTTTCCGATGCAGATAATAACGCATGACATTATACGAAATAATAAGTTTATCAGAAGCTAAAAAGTGTCGCTTCTAACAGTTCTTAGGTACAAAGTCTTGACGCTTTCATTCAGTAAGCAATTCACATTCCCTGCTCTTTCTGTTAAAAAATATCTCCCACCTGTCAAGAATTTATCTCCTCTGCTACATCGGCCTGTAAGTTTTCCAAGCTTGCATTGTTGCCTAGATCAAAAGTGTGAAATGCATGGGCAATAACAGCGGTGCGGCTTTAATATGGATATAATCTCAACATAAGCTTCTTTACCCTCACTATTGCCTACGATGCAAAAGGAGGAAGGATGCCCCGACAGTACAGCATGTCGAGCGAGACGATGAACCGACGCACGGGAACATGAAACAGGAAAAAATCGGAAGAGCAGAAAGGGATGGTCATTAGAAGAAGCAGGAAAGAAACACAGGGAGCTGGGCCATAGATGTCATGTACAAGAGAATTAACTTACAATAACCCTTGGTACTCACAAGCAACGTCGAGTCGTGTGACTGCCGTCATGACTTTAGACAGAGCTGGGCCGGAGACTTCACATAAGACAGCAGCTCCGTTGTCGGACGCTCGCGCTGTAACACGAGCCCTCGCTTCTGTGACGCCATTTCTGTGGATCATCTCCGACGTAATCTCTTGCCCACCAACAGATATGCTGCGGTCAAAAGAACAAAGAGATGTAGAGGCAGGGTTGCAATTAGATGCCGAGATAGCAGGGTTGGACTTGCGTCAAAAGATAGAGGAAGTGTGGTTGAAACTGCATGGGGAGTGTTTTAGGAGCAAAATCTTCCTTCAGTTATTACAGAGGAATATGCACGTGTGGATATGAACACAAAATGCTGAGGCTGTTAGCATCACTCCTGATGTGCGGAAAAATTTGCTGCATGTACGCAGATTAACTTTCTGTCTATATTGTTCAGTGGATGTTGGGGTTGCAGTATGTATGTTGTGCGCGTTTGGTGGATTTGCGCAATCGATCGCGCAAATCCACCAAACGCGCACATCATGTACACCCTCGCCTCCACTACGAGCGTTGTGAAATGCATTGTTAACCTTTCTCTCGTGAATTAGCCTTCCTTTCTGGAGAATAGCACAATCTGATGTGTCGTGCATAGACCACGCTGTAAGAGGCAGGGCTAAGAATAAAGACAAGATTGGAAGAAGGTGACTATAGAGACCTACTGCCCTTGCAACAGCAGCCTGTACGGTGTTCCTGCTTTTGCTGATGGTAGAAACTGGATAGAGATTTGAAAACATTAACTTCTGATATTAATTTAATTTTGAAGCGATGCAAAAAATAGAAATGACACTTACTGCATTAAACCAGACGCTTCGGCATTAACTCTCGACTGGCCTACTTCTCTTTACTATATAGCTTTTATGTATGGGGATGTTGAGGAAGCGTTTGACAGGATGATTCAAGGGACGTTAAAAAATTAATACATGAAATGGCCCCACTGATCACTGAAGGTTTGCTGAAATTGTTATGCATGAAATTGGGAGTGTTGTTTATGGAACGAAACATTCCCCTGAAGGGGTTCACGCTACCATTGGAATTCGACAGAGACGCTAGTCTCGCCTGTGCTTTTCAATACTTTCATTGATGAGCACATCAAATTCAGCAGTATAGAGCCTAGATTGTGCTTTATTCAGTGGCCATTGCATCAATGCCATCAGTTCTGCTGGTATACTTCTTCTAGTACAGTTCCTTACTATAGCTCTATCCAAGCTGGTTACCAACTGGGTTCATGAATCTCAGGAGCTGAAATTTTCATGGTAATTTCATTGCTACGCCTTGATTGGTAAAGCTCAGTTCTTCGAAATATTGTTATCGAATATGGTGCAACTCTCTCTGAAAATTGTCACGAGAAAGTCCATCATTAGTTTTCGTGTTGCACATTATATTTTTTAATGATTGGTTGGTGTCCCCAGCCATACAAGATCACAGTGAAGTACTTACCTCGCATCAAGTAGAATGTTTAAATGTTCTGGCCCATAAGTATGTTTATAGCTTACAGCTAAGGCTGAAAAAAGTTGTTAATGCATTGCAATACGAGGTCTACTCCGATCTGAATTATCAGAGCTCGGCGCTCGAGCAGGGTTTGGGCAGGAGTCTGTATGTGGGCGGACGAAGACGGACATGACAACAATGATGATTATTACAGATTGTTTCCTTACATGTTCGCCAGGCGGTTCTGTGGTATCTGCGTCAATATTTTCTTACTGTGTTAGTTACTCGCCTTTATTTGCCGCCTGGAAGCAGAGCTTGGTTGTGTCATTTTTTTTTTCATTGTGTAGCTTCTTATTATGTCTTTGTGGGCGGGACACACAATATAACTTTAATTTGTTTTGTTAGGCTTATGTTTATTATAGCTGTAATTGTAACTGAGTTCTTGTTAAAGATATTATTATTGTCATTCGTTTTCTTAAAAAAGAAACCAAAAGTTATCGCAAGGGAACATGTCCAAATGAGGATGGGAAGTACTGTATGTACGAGCAAGATATCCTCAAGTTACTACAAGAGAGTATTAGCTATTAAATGAGGTTGCAAAGTACATTGATAGCATAAATAGGAGTAATATCTGATCAAAATTACACTTAATGTTCAGCTATTGTGAAAGAGTGATTTCATTGATACAAGATGTTGAAAAGGAATACCAGTAGAAATTCGAGGTATATAAACAAGAGTTCCACGTTTAGAGTTGATTTAATCTATGCCCAAGCAAGTCTCCTATTCAATTTGCCTACGAAATGTACCAGCAGAGTTGTCCAAGAAAACTGTACTACATGATAGTTTCATCGATTAGTCAATCTCGTGATCAGGAGATGTTCTTTGCAGTTACTTTTGATACATTCAAGCGATCAAATCACAATTTGAATATTGATCTGATTTTTCTTGATTATACTGTTTATTCGCGTGAGTTCTCTGTAGCTATTTTATTTACTCTCTATCAATGCTTAAACTGTTCTAATACTTTTAGTTTTATACAGCACCAGCTTTTGTTTTCGAGAAATAAGTTTCATTTCATTGTAGGGCATTTTTTTGCTACTCACGCTGTTTAGGATAAAATTTAACAAACTGCTAACAAAAGACGGGATCATTGGACAATTATTGTAAACGGACAATACCCTGTAACTGCTGCAATGCTCGTTACAAATGTAACAATTAAGATTTGTAATAGTCCAGGATCTAGAAGGGTGCCTGCGTACATTTCTCTTTCACGGCTCTACCATGTATTTTCCTATTCCATATGATGAGAATATTGAAAAAAAAAAGTTCGGTAGAACTTTCGTAACTGGTACATTTTTGAAGGGGCAGGGGAAGGAGGGCGGCAAACTTATAGACTGTAGATTGATTGTTCTGAAACTCGCTCAGAATATGTATTTTTGAAAAATAAACGGATTATGTCCATAAAACTTTTTTAATTAAGGCCTTAGTTTTTGAGATAATGGGGTTTATATATAAATATACAAGCATATTTTGAAAATGTCAAACGAGTAGAACTCAATAAGTTTTCATTTTAGAATAAAAACAATGACAGTTTTGGAATCCTTGAAACATTTCTAACAAAACAATAGAGCTGGATTCTCCATTTGCCCTAAAAATATTTTTTTGCCACAGCTGGATTCTCCATTTTCTATTTCGTTCCGAACGATAACAAAAATACAGGGAAAAACTTTTAAGGGATTCGGTGGTAAGCTGCGATAAAAAAAATATTATGAAGATAAAAATGGACAATCCAGTTCCATATTTTTGTTAGGAATGTGTCAAGGATTCCAAAACTGTCATTGTTTTTATTAAAGCATGAAAACTCATTGAGTTCTATTCGTTTGAAATTTTCAAAATAAACATATATCTACATATAAACCTCATTATCTCAAAAACTAAGGCCTAAATTAAAAAAAAGTTGTATGAACATAATATGTTTCTTTTTCAAAAATACATATTCTGAGCGAGTTTCAGAACAATCAATACTGTATACAATTTATAAGTTTGCCGCTGCCCCATCTGCCCCCCCCCCTGAAAAAGTACCAGTTGCGAAAGTTCTACCCAACTTTTTTTAATGTCCTCATCATATGGAATAGGAAAATACATGGTACAGCTGTGAAAGAAAAATGTACACAGACACCCGCTAGAGCCTGGACTATAAAGAAACAGTATAAAAATGTAATGGGCGAAACAGAAGGTATCCGAGGCGCAAAATAAGATTTTGCTTGTTAATGCTTTTCATTTTGTAAATCAAGAGAAGCATAAAATGACATGGCGCAAAGTAGGAGACTCGACAGTTCTCTGTAATTCGTCAACTAGCAGCATGTGCAAGCACTGCACTTCATGTGATTTCATATGAAAGTTGTCTAGTTTTAAAAAAATCTTATGCAAACTTTGCAAATAAATTGTTGTAAAGAACTGGTTACTACGGCAGCGCGCATACTTTAACGCACGTTAATTGATTATTTTGCTTTGAAGTGGCAATGCGCGACTGCTTTGCATCATAAAAAAAAAAATTAAAGACGTAGTCGAGCTAGCGAGTTTACTTTGACTCAAATATGCTATATAGGATTGAACGATTTAATTTATTTAGAGTCGAAATGCAGAGCTCTGTTATTGAAATATTAACAAATATTCAGGTGTTGAGGTTTCGCTATATTTCATCGCCCTAGATCAGCGATTCTGCGACTTCAGTTTTCTACGAACCCCCAGTAAAAACGACTTGGGATATGCGGACCCCTGCTATTAAAATGGCATTAACTTCGTAAAGTATGCACCGAACGACCACATTGTATTTCTGTAGATATTGATAACATCGGGCGCGATGCCACCTGGTTAGTGTAGTAGATTCGAAGCTCACACCATACGTCAAAAACACTATTACTGTTTTTGCAAGATATCACAGATAATCTAGTACAGCGGGCTTTTATATAGTATAACTCTTATAAATATATTTTAGACTTTCCTCAATTGACTGTTTACATTGACTAAAGTAATATGATTCTGCTATCATCGTTATTCAGAAAAATGTAATGTTTTCTATGATGAAGGAAGTGACATTAACGGGTAACTATATCCTAATTAACTTTTCTAAAATAGTAATGATTGAATGGTGTGACAAAACTTATAGCATTCTCTTTATAACTTTAAAGAAGTTAGTGACCCGTATTATAAATGCGATAGCAGCGATATACTATTGTTATGGAAGCTTCAAAAGTCATGAACCAGTTTGGGGTCCGTGCGTGAACCAGCAGGGGTCCGCAGGTCATATGCCCCCCCCCCCCCCAATGGGAAACACAGAACTAGATTATATTCAGCTGGCGAACAGGTGTCGGCCGAACGGTAAGTGCTGAGGCTTTGGCCCTATTCCTACGACGTTTAAAATGGCTCCACATTGTCAGGTTTTATCAGGATGGGTACAAACCAAGTTTATTTCTTATGTTTCTAGCAATGTTTTAGCGAAAAGTATCAGCAATAAATAAAATAGATATTTACATCATTATTCAACAGAAACTGATCAATGTAATACCTTCTAGGAACACACCGATATTTTGTCTAGAAGGCAGAGCAGCGAAACGCAGTGAAGACTCATCGCGACTGCCCAGCACAACATGGCCTTGATTCCTCAACCAGTGAGAGGGCCGCGAACAGCCAGCTAATAATATTCAACGAGCGATAATTTGCTTCGAGACTACGTTTTTATAATTTCATTTTTAGAGTCAATTTGCATTACTCTGTATTTTTTATTTGCATTAAATCTTTAACATATCCTGGATGGAAGAACAGCCTTGGGCACATAATCCTAAACAATAGGAAAGCGAACTCTAGTGTCATAAAAGGCACAACCTAAATAAAATACTGTTAAATTGCATTATTCTCATATTTTTCTATCAAAGATGCAGCTTCTATTTTGCACTTCATTAATGAACCCATGGGCGGAGTTCTCGCTTGTTCGTTCAAAGCTACAGATATGTTGACCAATCTCGCACGAAGCAAGATCTTCACAGAAAAGCTGATGTTCCAACCTCTACAGTAATGGAACATCTGAATAACAAACACTGCTTTTTGTCACAGCAAACAAAATTCTCGTTGACTAACTGAAGTAAAAAACTAAAGTAAAAAACAATTTCATTGCAGAAAGCCCAACTTCTTACTGACCAGATGAAAGAAAAACAATCTTGTATGACAAACAGGAACTGATCACAAATGCATTGCAGAAAGCAAACTTCTCGTTGACCAGCTAAAAGAAAAATAATCTTGTATGACAAATGGAAACTAATCGTCGATACAACACTTATAGCTGAGGGCGATGTAATCCTTGACTGGGCTGTCTCGCGTTGCAAGTGTATTGCACTTTCAGCTTGGCTGTAAGCGAGAACATTTTACAGCCTGTGAATGCGATCCTGTGAGCTGGAGATAAGCCCTTGCATGAGCAGGGGCTCACTAATGGGACAGTGATGTTCACACGCCTGCTTTGATGGCAATTTTTTAATAGAATGTTTGCAAGCTGCGTATTCTGTCGATATAACTGTTATTTATTCAACTATTTATTATCAACAATGCACTGTCATTGTTACAGAATGTATGTATGTAGTTGCAGAGTATTCCACGCACTTACAGGACTCAACTTAACAGCTTCGTAATCATTGTGGTAAAGAACATATTTTACAATGATGTTATTATCGACGTACAGGACAGATCTCTGAACTGAAAAAAGATCAACGGCAAAGAAACGCAGCCTATTGCAAGATGAAACTAATTGCAATATCAGAAAACGTTCTTGGCATATCTACGGTTCTAAAATGTAAGCTACAGCGGTATATGATTTCTGTTGTGTGTTTGAAACGCTTAATATGAGAAAAAAAAAGAAGATTGGTCACCCTGACAACATTGTAGGTATAGCCTGGACTGCCTATGCTAGTCATACAAATCCATAATTTGAAAAACTTGTGGGAAGGCTATTGATAAAACCCTGTGTAACTTTTCAGAATAGGAAGAAACAACGCGATGGCTGTAGGGAACGAAAAATTATGCTGGTATGTATCTCAGAGTATCATCAGTAGAGGGAGGTTTACCCCTTTTCCCTTGACGAATTTAGCACGTTACAAATTCGCTCAAGAAACATGAAATAACGATATGATTTTTATATTAATCTACACACTTCGCGGTTATTTTCCCCACAGCGGAAAATTACAGCTGCAAATCCTTTGATATACGCTTCTCTGCCACCAAGGACCCAACGAAAGTTTTAGATGTTGTTACGTATATACCCAAGAAAAAAGACTATCGAGCAAACCAGCCATTACTTTATAAGTTGAACGGGGTTTAAAATTTCTTAGTTCTCAGATATTGTGTAAATCCTGCTCTTCCTAATGCGGGATTTTTTCTTTTTCGTGAAAATCGGACTCCTTGCAACCTTCTATTGAAGTCGGGTAGCAACTTATAGCCATGCATTTAGGTACATTAGCCCAAGAATGTAAAAAACGCAATGGATAACGTAATTATTTATGTCTGTAAATGTTTCCTTATTTACGTATAGGTGCTCAACAAGTGGATATTTCATGGGATCTGTTATCTAAGAACTGTGAGCTGCTTTCCTTCTCTCGCAAAAAAAACAATAGTATTATGCTTAACGTTTCGTAACGTTTCGGGATGAAAAATTCCATCAACAGAAAAAAGGAAGAAACTAACCTATAACCTATAAATAAAAATTTCTTTATTGTCTAATGACTGAGGGGAGCATTGATGCTATGGGGGGACTTCTAAAACGCAAATGAACAGAGCTGCGTGGAGGAGCTGGATGTCAGCTCCTGTACAGTCGGCAGACTTAAGGTTAAGTGTGGACTGTATGAAGCGGTACAGCCGAGGTTATAATGTTGAGGCTGGGTTTGGTTCAATGAATGAGGAGAGACTCTAATGTTGTGAGCTCGATGGGATTGGAAGAGTCTATGATAGAGAAGTTATTCATGCTGATGGGATGGTTGTTTTGCTCAGCATGTAGGCGGAGGGCTGAATGTGGGGGTTTCGGTACACAATTGGCCATGCTGACCTATGTGGATTTACAACCATTTATGCGCGAAACTTGACAACAGGTCACGATGAATATATACTCCGTGACGTCCAGACCGTAACCATTGCCATTTATTGTGACGACACAAGTTGTGTGGGGGGTTTGTCTTTAAATTGGAAGTAGGACACCATGGTAAATGTGTTTCTCTATGAATATTAGAAGTTGATATGTGGGTAGGTTTCAAAGAGGAACGAGGAACGTTTTCAAAGTGTTTATTGCGCTAACAGATGCTTTCTTCTATACGGAAGCGAGTGAAAGCAGTCGAATACTGACCCAGGGTTTGCTAATGCCGGGGTCGAACAGCTTGTCAAGGAACAATTTGCATTAGTGGTCCAGAAAATGGTGCGGATAGCCGTAATTTTTTAAGAATATTCGGAGAGAGTCAATTCAAGGTGTGAGGAAGACGAATGGTATGCTCGAAATAATAAAATTTTTATTGCATTGATTTTGAATTGATCGTAGCAGTGACTGAAAAAGCTTGTCCGAGGCCTGAGAATGTGGGTTTTCTGTAAATTCCAGTGGTCAGTGTTGAGTCTTGGTTGGTTATTAAAACATCAAGAAAAGCTAAAGAATTATTTGATAGATTTTCGGCGGTGAATTCTACATTCAGATGTTTACTATTCATGTATTGCAAAAATAGATCAGAATCTGCTTAATTGTTGAATATGAGGAAGGTGTCATCTACATAACGATTATAGTGGATCGGTTTGAAGTCACGTGGGCAGTTGATAAGCCAAAGGGTTCAATGATGGCATAGAAAGATATTCGCCAGCGAGGGACTAAGCGGGGAGCCCAAGGGAACTCCCGCTATTTGCTTGTACAGTCTATTGTTAAACGTGAAGAAAGAATCTTTAATGGCAAGGCTAAGGAAAGTTCTGAAGGTAGGTTTGTCCATGTTGTGAAATAGGTCCGTGTCATCGAAGATTTTTTTGTAAACAATATCTATGGTTTCCTCTACGGGGATGTCGGTGAAAAGGGAGGTGATGTCAAAGCCGGCTAAGTAGGCATTAGAAGGCAATTGGAGTTTTTTTATTTGGTTTCGAAAGTCATATGAACTGCGCAAAGTGCACTGATTGGTTGTTAAAGGTTCAAGTATTGAAACGAAGAGTTTTGCAATAGGTTAGGACGGTGTTTTATATGCAGCTAGAATTTTTCGTAGGGGGGCGCCCGTTTTGTGTACCTTTGGAAGCCCGTACATGACTCCAGGGGAAGCACCTGAATTGTAAAGTGAACGGTAGATCGAATCAGTAATGAAGCATTGGTCTAACAGTTTCTTCAAAAATATGTGGATTTTGTCGATGAATTTAAGCGTAAGTTGGAAGGAAACAGTATGAGTGTCGTAAATTGTGAGCTTTGTCGTATCAGCCAGAATTGCATTCATTTTTTGATGGTAGTGATTTTTATCAGTTGGCAAATATCTCTGTATGCCATCATGAAACCCTCTGGCCTAACGACTGCCCACATAACTTCAAACCGATCCACTATAATCGTTATGTTGATGACACCTTCCTCATATTCAATAATCAAGTAGATTCTGATCTATTTTTGCAATACTAGAATAGTAAACATCCAAATATAAAATTCACTGCCGAAAATCAGTCAAATAATTTTTTAGCTTTTCTCGATGTTTTAATTACCAACCAAAACTCAACACTGACCACTGGAATTTACAGAAACCCCACATGCTCAGGCCTCGAGACAAGCTTTTTCAGACGCTGCTACGATCAATTAAAAATCAATGCAGTAAAAACTTTACTATTTCGAGCGTACTATTTATCTTCCTGAACCTTGCATTTTCAAACGATGTTGACACTCTCCGAACATTCTTCAAAAATTACGGCAATCCGCATCATTTTCTGGACCACTGATGCAAATTGTTCCTAGACAAGCTGTTCGACCCCGGCATTAGCAAACCCTGGGTCAGTATATTGGACTTCTTTCACTCGCTTCCGTATAGAAGAAAGCATCTGTTAGCGCAATAAACACTTTGAAAACGTTCCTCGCTCCTCTTTGAAGCCTACCCACATATCAACTTCAAATTTTCATAGAGAAACACATTTACCATGGTGTCCTACTTTCAATTTAAAGACAAACCCGCCACACAACTTGTGTTCAGACAATAAATGGCAATGGTTACGGTCTGGACGTCACGGAGTATATATTCATCGTGACCTGTTGTCAAGTTTCGCGCATAAATGGTTGTAAATCCACATAGGTCAGCATGGCCAATTGTGTACGCAAACCCTCACATTCAGCCCTCCGCCTACATGCTGAGCAAAACAAAGATCCCATCAGCAGGAATAACTTCTCCATCATAGACTCTTCCAATCCCATCGAGCTCACAACATTAGAGTCCCTCCACAGTCATAGAACCAAACAGAGCCTCAACATTATGACCTCGGCTGTACCGCTTCATACTGTCCGCAATTGACTTTAAATCTGCCGACTGTACAATTATTAATATTAAAACTTCACGCTTGAGCTCCCATGGACAGGTAATACAACCCAAATTAAGCATCCTGCAACACCGGGAAGCCCAAAACGCTGCTAAAGGAAATCCAGCAAAAAACCATCAACAACTGACTTGAACGCCTGCAGGCCTATACGACCAAAAGCCGATGCCGGCAACAAATTCCAAACCCTAGCCGACCAGGGCACGAAGCACCGACAGAACTGACTAGTTCGACCTCCGACAGCCTCCAAAGTGAAACAGTGCTCTCCGCACACAGCACGAGTCTCTCTCTCCCAAAAACCTTGAGACAGGGAGAGAAGAATACAACCAATGCCCCTCCGGTGAGCACTATTCCAACACAGGCAGCAAAAAACAGGAGCTGACATCCAGCCCCTCCACGCAGCTCTATTCATTTGCGTTTTAGACCTCCCCCGGTGACATCCATGCTCCCCTCATTCATTAGACGATAAAGAAATTTTTATTTATAGGTTGTAGGGTAGTTTCTTCCTTTTTTTTCTGATGGAGTTTTTCATTCCGAATCGTAAAATTTTAAATTTAGTCGACTTCTATTTAGCATTAGACTTTTGTCAATAGTATTATTACTAGTTGACTAGGGTACCCGACCATCAAAAATACCGGCAAGGAAATTGTGAAACAACTCTCTTCTCGAGCATACTTGCGTTAACGATTGTTAATGCTACTGCCAACTCAAATGATCATAAGAGAAGAACGAATTCGATTTCTATTTTGTTGTGCAACACAATCTTTCTTTCCTTCCCTTCGACGACACGGACAAAACTGATTTTTAGCAGGTAGTTAAGCTTATATCATAATATAAATTCTGGCTGCGCTTCACTGATTGACAACAGTAGTACATTTTCATTCAAAAAGCTGTTACGTCAAATAAGGACATTCAGCCGGAAAAAAATAGGTGTTGCACCGAAACCTCAAATGTTCTCCGCTAGTTTTCGCACGTTGATCATCAACTCAAATTGCGCTTAGTAAACTCAGACAAAAAGTTTTGATGGGGGTGGAACGCAGAGATTAGAATCCATGAGCTTACGGGGAGTTGCTTCACGAGTCTTTATCGCATGGATTCCAAAACTGACAGAGCAAGAAGCGTAGTCAATGTTAATGCTGCCTTCATGGCCTTAGTTTTGCCACGGATCGGCAGCAGCGAGTGAAGCTTGAAGGAGAGACGAGCGCCTGGACGCAGGTGTCATCAGGAGTTCCACAAGGTAGCGTGCTTGGCCCACTTCTGCTCTCAATTTGCATCAACGATCTCGATCTTAACATCCGTACTAAAAATTTGCGGATGATACTAAACTATTTCATCCTGCCCCGAAAAGAGCCAAGCTCCAACAAGGCCTTGACCACTTCATGGAATGGAGCACAACGTTGCAGATGAGCTTTAGCATCGACAAATGCTCAGTAATGGACATAGGGCTGGTAAACCCTTGAACCCCATGGAAAATGAACGGGACTGTATTGGCTGCTGTCGCTCAACAACGTGACTTGGGCATCACTATTACAAAAAAACTACAAAACAGTCAGCAAGTTGACAAGAGTGTGAAAATAGCTAGCAGAGTACTGGCATTCATGACCAGAAATTTTGAATACAAGTCCAAGGACATCATCATTCCCTTTTACGAGGCATTAGTGCGGCCACTTTTAGAATTTGCTGTTCAATTCTGGTCGCCTTATCTGTGTCAAGATATCGATAATATGGAAAGAGTCCAAAGCAGAGCAACGAAATTGGTACCTCAGCTGAGAAACAAGCAGTATGAATGTCGCCTAAAAGAACTGGGTCTGATCTCTCTCGAGCAAAGACGACTCAGGGGGCAGCTAATAGAAGCATTCAAGTATTTGAATGGCTTCAACGACGTAACTGCAACGGAACTCTTTGAAAGAGACCTCAATGATCGCTTACGATCGCTTACGGTCAAAACCTCAAGCATAAAGCTGGTAGAACGCCCTTAAGTCAGCAGTTCTTTCCGTATTTCATACTCAGCATTTAGAATAGACTCCTTTCCGACGTTGTAAGTGCGAAGTCAGTCAACGCGCTTAAAAATCGTATTGACATACAGTGGGAGAGACATCCTCCGCAGCTAAGAACTCCTCTACCAGGAGTCGCAAACTCCTGACGGCTAAAGCTTCCTAGGCCACCTTAATCCGTCTTCTTCTCTATTCCTCTCCAACTGTACAGTTAGACATCTTAAGCTCCTCATATCAGCGGCTCCTGATCGTGCTTGCGTGCATTCATTATAGCTTCTTTGACTATGATTCTTCCCATTTTTGTTTGTTTTCTTCTCTGTTCTCAGGCCCCTATTATCCTACTAATATAATGGCAATAGCTCATAGAGGGCCGGGGCGTGAGTCCCGGTGTCTTTTTGGGAATGGGCTTATTGGTTCGTCTACTGCCGCCTATCTAATCTAAACCATCTGCAATATGGCCTAGTTTTCGCCTATCGGTTCTCAACAAAGGGTGACAGTACTGCCAAAATCTTCAACCGAGCCTGATTTTCACCTGTTTTCTCCAAGCGTGGTAGAAAATTATTATTATAATCGAGGGTATTTCACGACCCAAATTGGATCGGTTGAGAAATGTTTAGCTCTACGCTCTAGAGCCGAGTCGCATCCCGCAGCCACAGGCTCAGAGCACTTTGCGATTGATGTGTGCTGTTCCGAGAAGAACGCTCTTTTGGAGGGTTCCTGGGTGAAGATGGCCGTGCTTCAGCTCTCGCAGGGCAGTCTGGAGATTCTTGGACATTACCCCCAGAGCTCCGATGATCACTGGAACGACGCCGACCTTCATCTGCCACAGTCTCTGGAGTTCGATGGCAAGGTCATTGTATTTTTTTTTCTCTGTTTCCTTGTCGATGATTCTGGAGTCGAAGGGGATTGAGACGTTGATCAGTTTGGCTGACTTCTCATGTTTTTCTTTTACGACGATATCCGGTCGGTTGGCGTGAAGTACTCGATTAGTTTCCATCCTCTTGTTCTAGAAGATCTGCACGGCTTCGTTTTCAACCACGTCCGTGGGTTCGTGCTCGTACCACATCTCACTGACCGGAAAGTTATGGATCCGCAGGAGGGTCCATTGAAGGTGTCTGGCAACTTTATTGTGCTTGCGCTTATACTCCTTTTGCCCCAGCATTCCGCATCCGCTTATCACGTGGTTGATGAAGTTTTATTAATATTATTATATTTCTAGTTTGAGCCTCCCTACCCACAGAGTACACTGTGATCCAAAGAGAGGAAGAAAGGAGGGACATGAAGAATGAGAAGAGAAACGTGGAACCCATGCACGAGTCAACGCGCATAGGAACAGCAAGTCGGGAAAGAAGTGGAAGAACAGAATAAAGCATGAGCAAGTAGGAGTATGAACATGGACGGAAGCAAAGTGTGCACGAAAGACAGATGCCCCGGAGGCCTAGCTAATGGCTAAGGTGACCGACACGAGTTCCTAGGGGTTGCTGCGCCCCAGAACATAGCATCGGCGAACCTAACTAACATAACCCTACAGCCTATGGCCCATCTTGCGCCCCATGAGGGGGTGCGGCAAAAAATTAATAACAAGAGAACACTCCGAGAGCGCAGATTTCCCCTACGTAACGCGATACGTACGAAAGATTCAAACTTGCCCAGAATGCAGGATTTGTACCAATCAATACTATATATAAGCGTTATTCATTTGTTCCTTGTGACAACAGTAACAGTTTCAGTGAATTTCAGAAAGATCGCTCTTTACGTTACATACAGACGAAGAGACAACCATAGAACACAAACCGCGGAAGGAACAAGCAGATAAATACACTTTGGGTTTTACCATAGTATTTCATTCGGTATGAGTGTGTTACGATCCACCACCCAACGGAGGGTGCGAACACGTCTATTGTCCATGTTACCTCGGAAGCCCTTGTCAAACAAGGTTAAGGAAACGATCATCTCCTCCTGGCCCGCCAAGACCACCTTTTAAAATACGACTGGGAACTTGTACAACGAATATTTGTGGTAACTTGTCTTCAGACAAAATGATACTGAACGGTGGCGTTCCAGGGAATCACTGTTTAATTTCTCTGGTGCATGGCATTTGCAACAATTTGTTTGGAGTAATGATAATGCAGCGATTATATGAATAGGAACATACAGTAAAATATCAAGCCGAAAAGTGGGTTATTCCTGTATTAAATGTATTCATCTTGCTGCTAGAGAAATATAAGCAATGAATCGAGTAAAAATTTTCGGTATATCACATAAGAGAAGCACGGCTCGAACAATGCCTTTAAAGTAGATAGTTGCAGCAAGTCTGTCACTCGCGCACTTCACTGATATAAGTTGAAGCGCAAATAAACGGGATTATTAGCTACATATATATTATCAGATAAATTGGAGTAGATTTGCTTGACTCTTGACACAATTTAACAATTAAAATGAGGCTAAAAATCAAATCATGAGTAGCTCAGTAGTTGGTATGTTTTAACCCAGTTTCGCTATACGAATATTCTGGAATAACCAAGCTAAGCTGCTAATTCTTGCGGATGTTACCCCCAAGAGAGCGCGAATTCGAAAAGATTAAGTCACAAATTCTAGCTTGATATTACAGTGACGTAAATTGAGATCGACCGAAATGAAAACTTCTGCTGTAACAAAATCAAATTGGAATGTCACTTACTGACGATGGTGACCAGATGGGACGCAAAAGTCGTCTTGTCCAGTTCTTTGCTGGCAGCCATGCATTCTACGATGACCTCCGTGATGCCGTACGACCCAAGCCTGACCGCCTTTAGGGACAAAGATGACACGTAGCCACCGCCAGGGTTCTTGGTTACCTTAATGTCCTCCTTGTGTGCCACTTTCTCACCTGTTACACACAGTGTGTTCTATATAGCTTATGCATATTTTTATACAATCATTACTGTTTATGAAATTAATGAAAAAAGCATATGTGCTTTTAAGCCACAGGAGAAAATGTCAACCTTGCGGTTAATGGAAAAGAAATGTGTGAAGAAATTATTTAATACATGATGTATAATAATATTGACAGCCTTAGTAATTTTTTTTATCATCTTATATTAGTTAGCCCTATCCATTACCAGTTTTTTTCAGCCGCTTGGGCGCCAAGGTGAGACAAATTTGTATCGCCCACTATAAATGCTTATAACTGTCAATATCAGAGTTTTTTTCTTCATAGTCTTATAAGTCATTTGTTCAAATATTCTTTCGCCTATTTGATTAAAAAAATAATGCCTAGGAGAAGTTTGAACGTCAATTAAATTCAAGTATAAGAAGATATCTCCGGACAGTACAGGGTGAATACTCCGGCAGCACATCTGCAGCAATTTTCATACTTTCACAAGCAGAACGTATAATCGCTTTATTTTTCATTTCTAGCCTTGTTGCAGTCTTTTAGTGATAATTTCGAAAGTCCTTTTTGTATAAAAAAATCATGGCAATGTTATCACCTAATTTTCAGAAATATTTTTATTTATTTATATTTTAGCTGTAATGTGCGGGTATATTAGAATTTTATTGTTAGTCGTGATCAGTTAGGAAAAGTCAGGGACGTTTGGGCGCTGAATATCACTGGGAGCAGAACTGTGAACGAAAAAAGGTATGGCGGTACAATTTTGCACCGCCTTGGAGCAGATAGGGTAATGACCACACATTGTGGCAGACGTTCGCAAAGATGAGGCTAACCGGGGGCACAGTATCGTCAGAGACAGTGTTCCAGGGAATCTCTGTTGAGTATTGACTATCCACATCGTTGGTGGAGTGGGCTAAAGGGTTCAGTCTTCGGTGCTGAACCTTCGCCACCGTCCCTCGTTGGCTCCAGTGGTGGTATCATGTATCATAGCTGATCCCCTAGCTAAGGCGGAGCTCTTATCGGCTCATTTGGACGGGAAGCAGTGCAGGGATGTGTTGTTATTGCCTCATGGACGTCACACTGAGCTCCGTTTAACCTCATTGGCTGACGCCCATTTTGTTGACGGTGTTCGAGAAATTGTTAGCATGGAAGCTGTGTGGTTTTACTTAAGTTCCTGTACTGCTGCCTGCTGGCCAGTTTACGTACAGATCTGGTTTGGGTCGTTGTGACGCACTGTTGTTGGTGTCTTACCATTTACAGACGGAACTAAATCGTGGTTCTGAGGCACGCCTTGTAAAGTTGGACTTTGGAGCAGCGTCCGATAGTCAACTACAGCGGTCTGTTGTACAAGTTGGAGTCATTAGGTGGGGTTGTAAGGTTCTGCTAATCAATCAAGCTTTTGTTTCTGAGCGATCGTAGAGTGTGTCTCACGACGGTACTTTGAATGTTTCAGCCGCGGTGGTGTCTGGTGTCTCTCACGGCACCGTACTTAGCCCGCTGGTGTTTGTTTTGTACACTAGTGGCATGCTCTCTTCGCTAGGGAACACGATCAACTAGGCTGACGATTCCACTTTGATTAGGTATTATAAAAAATTTAAGCCTCCCTAAATAAGTACTAAGCTTTTCTAAGAGAGGATGTGGAAGTGACATAATATATCGATAGACAAACGGGGAACCCATGCACGAAGGTGTTCCCACACAGGATCAACGCGCATGGGAACAGCAAGTCGGGAAAGAAGAGGAAGAACAGACAATAGTAAGATCACTAAGAGTATGAAAGTGGATGGAAGCAAAGTGGGCACAAAAGACAGACGTCCCGAAGGCCTACCTAATGGCTAAGGTAACCTAGACAAACCTCTGGGGGCGCTACTCACCATAACTTAGGATGGGTAAACCTAACTAACCTAACCCTATGGCCCATCCTATGCCCCCGGCGGGGTTCCACTTTGATAGGAGTGATACCAGCCCCAGCAAGCGTAATGTTGTACCCCACTTTCTAAACAGTGACCTGTCGTGCATAAGTGCACGGTGCTCAGTTTGGAGTATGGGCTGAATGCTAGTAAAATTAAATTCATGATTATCAGTCGGTCTCGGATACTTTTACCGAAGCATCAGTCTCTGAAGATGAATGCACTTTGCTCCAGCGGTCTAATTACTTGGAGATGCTCGGTGTCGTCCTTGATGAGAAGCTCACGTTTGAGCCGCAAATTAGGTGACTCGTACCACGTGCTTCCAATAAGACTGGGCTCTTGCGTAAGGTAAATTCTGCGTTTGGTGACCAAGATGTAGTCCATAGATGCGTTTATGCTGCCTGCGTTTGAGTATTGCTCACGGGTCTAGTCTTCAGGTGCTAATAGTCACTTGCGTCTGCTGCAGGCTGTGAGCTGAGAGTGATCTGATGAATCTGTCCCATAGGAGAGGTGTGGCTGGGGTTCTGCTGCTGATTGTCATCCGAGTTTGCTTGACAGAGTGGTTCGTCGATGTGCGTTCATGCTGGATGGTGTTGTGCCTTGTGATCTGGCGCATTGTCGCAGAGTTGATGGGGTCTGCTTTCTCTATAAAATATTTAATTTTCTTCCGGAGCCATTTGCTCGGGTGAGATATACTCTGCGTAAAAGTGCTCTTCATGAGCTTGCCTTGGAACCGGTACAATGCCGTACAAGCCAGTATTCTCGTTAGTTTTTTCCATCATATGTAGAAGTTTGGAATGGTCTAGCTGGCTCTTCCTTTGCTGGAGCGGGTATTGGCAGCTTTAAGCAATCTGTAAGCAGAGCTATTCTGGGATCTCTGATCTTCTTTTTCTTATTTCGCTTGCTGGGCTGGTTGCGTGTAGGTTTGTTAACCTTATGGAGTTTCCTCCGTTCTCACGTCGCTAGTCCAGTGTACGTTAACCATAATAATGAGAGACGCTGGTTGCATTTTTCTGCAGCTGCCCTCAAAGTCTTTGGGAGAATTACACGCGCTGCTGTAGATACGTATTCTTTCACTTTGACAACTGTTAGGTGCAGAACCCGTCAGTTCAGTGTTTCTTGCCCTGGTCGGTTTCGGTTTGTAATTCATTGCCGACATCTGCTTTCGATCGTGTAGGCTTGCAGGCGTTTAAGTCAGCTGTTAATGGCATTCTGTTGGATTTTCCTTACCAGTGTTTCGGACTTTCCACCGATGCATAATGTTTCATTTGGGTTGTACTACCTGTCCGTGGTAGCTCGAACGGGAAATTGTAATCATAACAATATATACAGCATATGTGTCTTGTAACGCACTAAAAGAATAATAAAGTAAGGAATTCTGGCGTTGAAGATAATGCCACGGTATCTTAGGCAGCGTTCACAAGTCCCTCATCGTAACGCGCTCATTAGAACTTATGGACGCAGCGAGTTGATTTGATAGAAACAGCTGCAGCAAACGCGGTACATAGATTGGAGGTTGAAGCATATCCCCTTTTCAAAAGCGCTGCGTTATGTATGTGTAGTGAACAGAAGTATCAAACTATGTGAAAGTAGCTCTCCGATAAATTGGCGTAGATTACAATAGCTATTAATATGACTTGTATGACTTAAGGCTAGGTGCCTCACAAGTGAACATATCACTTTTTGAAGGCATGTTCTCAATTGCATAGTCTCGAATGTGACATGTGACTGCCACAATTTTAGTATAATTGTGATACTCATTGTTTTTTTTAATCATATTGCATGTATTGAGAACACAATAAAGGAGTATAAAGGAGTATCCTCTATAGCGTTCTCAAATTATGAATAAGTCGACAAAATACGTTTTATCGTCACTTTAATGACCAGAATCACTATAATCCCGTTTCTCAGGCTATAAATATTTTGAAATAGGCTGTCCCTATGAAAACCAGGCAATAAGATTATGGAAAACTAATGTGCCTGCAAACTAAACCGACGCGAAATATAAGCAAAAATGTAAAGAAACGATATCATAACTGGAGGCGCGGCGTTATTCATATGAATGAAGGACACTTCCACGTGTGGATAGAGACAGAAAAATTGACGCACAGCTCGTGTTCATTTTTGTGATTGAACGCGTAACGATAAGATATGCGTGAACTCACCCTATGACACGAGTTTGCAATCGGGTCATCACAAACTTAGCTAATAGGAATTTTGTGAACTTATTATTTTACGCAGTTTTTTCAAATCAGTGCTGTTCGAATACAAGAAGAAACAAATCTTTATCATTAATTTTTCCAAATTGGACTAGTCGATCCTAACCGTTTTCTTTGGCTTTACAAGTATTCGTCATTATTAAAGGCTTACAAAGTAAAATAATAGAGTTAAATTAGTATTCTAAGAGCAGGGAAAAGCCATGTGCTTCACATGGAACACAGAATGGGCACAATTGCATTTGGAATAATATATATTTTAAATGAAATGAAGTTTCATCACATAATGCAGAAACAATACATTCCTTGTTGCCAAGGACCTTTGCAGGCAGGGTTGTCAGAAGCCTTTTTAAAAAGGTAACTAGGTGAACCAAAGGGTGAAGCATAAGTCAGAAGTCTAAGGTGAGCTCTTTAACAGCAGCCTCGTGTCGAGGTTACTGAATTAACTGCTGTCTTCGCGAAAGACCATGGTTTTTCATTATGATTTTGTCCGTGCTCTTAGATCTCAGTATACCTCTTACTGGCTCAAGGATGCTTGCTTTAAAAGTTAAAAGGGTGGTGGTATGGGCTCCAAATAACCCTGATTTGAATCCCATTCAAAACCTGTGGGCCATAATCAGGAGGAGAGCTTATGGCAACAGAAGGCAGTTTACAAACCCGGAATACGTTTGGAGGGATATAGAGGACGTTTCAGCAACAAAGGCTTCCTCAAAATATCAACCCTTACCTCTTCAGTTGACCGACGCCTTGCAAACAGGGTTGCCAGAACTGTTACAATCGTAACTAAAGTGTTACTTTTTGGTTGTAGATGTGAATTTTGTTACTTTTGTTACGACGCAGTTAAAAGTTGTTCCTTTTTCCCTACGTCGTGCATTAGAACATTTATGTGGTCTACATTAAGCAAAACGGCTCAAAACATATTTTGAGCCACCATCAGTCTAACGAGACAATAAATCCTAAACTCAACGAATATGATACTCGTTCAAATATATTTGGTCTCCGACACCGGTAGTTCGTTCCCCATGACCTAAGAATAAATATTGCTATATTTACTCCGAAGGCCTGACGCAGTGGTAAAAGGCTTTGATAGAGAGCTCTGTGGCGTCTAGACAGTATGGTTTAGAAAGGGTTCCACAACTTCCAGAGCCATATTATCTCTTATCTCTGATTGCCTCAGCAACTTTCATCAAAAAGTTTACAATATGTTTGTTTCTCGACCTTAGGAAGGCTTTTGATAACTTAGATCCAGATATATTGATTGTTAAGCTGAAAAGGTACGGTGTCACACATAATGCCTTCAATTTGCTACACTCGTACCTCACGGACCGTTGTCAGTTAGTTGATTTTGATAATACGTGTTCTGTTGAGAAGGCTATTTCACTTGGCGTTCCTCAGGGCTCAACGTTGGGACCCTTGCTTTTTAATATTTTTAACAATGACCTTGTATTTTTACCTGAGGTTAATTGTGTGCTCTTTGCAGATGACGCAGTCTTTTGTTGTAGTGATGATGATTTTATGGTAGCTGTTAGTAGGATTTGTCAATGCATCCCGCACCTCACGACTTGGTTAAATTTCAATAGCTTAATACCCCATCCCATGAAAAAAAAAGACAGAGCTGATGTTAGTTACCACTAGGGACGCACCCCTCATCTTCCCGATATATACTTTAATTAAGTTAGGCTTGAATGGGTGAAAGAAATAAAATACCTGGGTATTGTTTTAGATAGCAAGTTATCTTTTAATCTACATGTTTGGGAACCATGTAAGAAGCTGAGAAAATCACTCGGACTATTTTACTGCATTTTTTTTCTTAAATCACTCGGACTATTTTACTGCATTTTTAATAAACTGCCAATTAGCACCCTCAGGAATCTTTATTATAGTATTGTTTACCCGCACATAATATACTCTATCGGCCTGTGGGGTGGGGCCCCTTTATCGACTAGAAAGAAGGTTTAAACTTTAATGAATAAGATCTTGCGTAGAATTTTAAAAGTACAAAGAATCAATTTTGTACCTGATACCCATGTTAGTGATATGTATAGAGCCCTTGATCTACTTCAGTTCGACAACATTTATAGATACTTTTTACTAAAATTAGCACGTAAGTTTTAACTGTTGATCGTATGTCTTTTTAGAAATACCTACTACCGCTTCAACGGAACAGCCGCTATGGATTCAGAAGATATATATTTGGGGTACCGGCCGTCAGATTAGAGGTAGAAAAGCAGGGCACTATCATCCAACTTGTGAATTAGTCAATGAATTAGAAGAGGATTGGTTATCACCAATACCCGATTATGAATTTAAAAGAAATTTAAAATTTCCGTTTTTGCAGATTACTAGCACTATGTAAACTTATACCATTCGTTGCCTTTTTTCTCCCCCTTGGTTTGTCTATAGCATATTTAAAACTAAGTCTTTGTCTTGCAAAATCATGGTTATGTTTTAATAACTTTTAAATAGACCAAGAAGCCACCGAGCTTAGAGTGCACTACAGTGCACTAATTCTGTACTTGATTTGATTTTATCAGAGTCTGTTGTGAAAGCTCGTGCTTAATTTTAGCTGCGTGTTATCGTAATTCTTAATTTATTGATCTCTCTGTCTGTTCGATTCCAAGTTGATCATCTGAAGAACACTTCAATACTTGATATGACCGGGCGCGCTGAGCTGCCACCTGTCTGGGGTTTCAGCATGGGTTTGGCGCTCGGTCATGCAATGGGTGGGTAGCTGAAACCCCAAAAGTACAAAGCTCTCGCTCCTTCTCTAAGTGTACACGTGCGTATCAATATTGTTTCTTTTTTACATTGCCATTTGCTCTTTAATGGTATCATATCCTCGCTACTTATGCGTTATGTGAGCAGTCGTGCTTCCTATAACATCATTGGTTTCAGTATTGTGCCATACACTATCGCTATTAGATTAACTACCTCGTTGTAACTCCGTATGTTGAGTTTATGTACTCAATGTTTTCTGAATAGATTAGTCTCGACTTTTTATTGTAAAAATTTGTTCATGTTCCTGTTAATAATTTATATTGGTCCAAGAAGCGCATAGGCTTGTAGGGACCCTTTGTCACTTTGAATGTTCTTATGGACCATATCTGCTTTTTTATTGATGGTTTGACAAATAAATTTCTGTCTAAAATATCAGTCTCTAGATACCCGTGTGCCCATTACAACTATCCAGTTTTGTGATGTTTGTTTAATCGAGGTCGATTAGCATTTTATCAAGGGTCTTCATGGTTTGCACTGCATTGTTTAACTCATTTTCAGGAGGCTAACATTATCATAAAAACTGCCTTACTAGTTCCAAGGGATGTCTTTCCCACTTGCATCTTGAGCCTGCAAATGTCCCACGTAGGTAGCTTTCTCAAAGACCTCTTTTGTTGTCCCCTCCCCGTCTTGCCACATTGCATAACGTCCTTTATGGGTCGATGTTCATGAGTCATATATTTAACCATATTCAGGATGCATATGCCTGTGCAAAACATGAAAATAATTCGAGCACGATTGACAACAGTAAGAGCAACTGTTTTGCCCATATTTACTCAAAAACATCAGACGGCTGCCAAATAGTAGCTGACGAAACTTCAGATTTTAGTAAAAAAAATTTTATGTGACTGCAGGTAATCTTCTCCTCTAAATACATGATTGAGTCAATTATTTTCATTTTTGTTCAATTTAATTGAAGAAACATTGATTTAATCATAAAGGCCAACGCAGCGTAAGTATCATTAGGCTACAAGACACTGAAAATCTTGAATTTTAAAGATACTGACAAAGTATTCTGCGAGACACTGAAATTACGCGGCCCCCTAGCTTCGTGAAAGTTTTATCACCAACTGAAGTACAATCTGAATCAAAACATTCTTGTCGGTGGCTCTCTTCATGAAGATGCAAGACAAGCCGCAGGAAAACATTAACTGCAAGTAATGAAGAAACATGTTATTACATGTTAAGTTCAGATCTGAGTGCCATTCATGGGCAAGTTGTGATAGTTTAGAATCGTACGGTCAGCAACGCTTGCATTAAACGTTCTGAAAACAATGTATTGCATGTGCAACCATCATTCAATGCAAATGTTAACATACTAATTCATAGATAATTATCTTTATCAGCATACTGCATTAACAGGACTCATCCACACTGTTACAATCGTGTATATTCTGTGCCTGTTTCTGATACTAATTTAATTTCATATTTGTGTGTTTTCCTATACTCGCTATATTTGATTTTTTTTTAATGTGAAACACAAAATTTAATTTAGAAATGGATATACAGTGTGTTCTGTAATTGAGTAATAATTAATTTTCAAACAGAATCCGCTGTTGTTAGAAGCAGGTAGTATTCATAAATCGGGATACATTTTCCTACATTCTAGGGATGCTAGAGAGCCGTCTCAATGTTATTCTTGCTTTGCCTGCTCTTGCGCTTCTAACGCTGTTGATATTGTGCATCCAGGACTTTTTTCTCGTTAGAGTGTTTCCCACCGATGGTGCAGTGCAGTAACCGTACTGATATTCGTTCTTCAGTCGAATTTCTTCATTTCCGTTCGGTGGCGTGTGTACAACTTTGGAACTGTATCGCCCAGAATTTTACTGGACTTTATTGATAATATTTAATAAAAGTTTTTCATTCTGCCTGGAAATAAGAGTTTCCGCTGTATTGAATGTTACCAATAAACTCGAGTAGAATGCGGAATACTTTGGATCTGCGCCTTGTCTATCTACGAACCGCTATGGTTTCCGATGTTGTTGCTGGCGCTGAATGGCATTTATTTTATCCAGTCATCGTTGTCACAAAATGTTCATTAGGATGGAAAAGCAGTCTGTTCTAAATAAACTTCATTAGGCAACGAAAAACTCATCTTTATTTTCCGATCATACTCGATTTCCTAAAAGAAATTGATATTGCGGGTAATTGTTAACAGAGCGAAGACCGAGGATAGCGCTGCTTTGGCGACGTGCAATGACCGCGTTCACCTGTTCTGTTTATTAAAGTAGCAGATAAAACAGCCAAGTGCAATGTATCGTTCGTAGCGAAGTCATGTACCACCAGCAAGAGCAATGCAGAGATAGAGGCGGCCGCCTTACAGTCATTTTTAATAACCCGCGGACGCACCAAACACTCGCAGAAAATGTGGCAAACAAGTTACAATGTCAGCGAAATTCTTAAGACTGTTAAACTAATTTATATTTTTCCCAAGCAAAAGCCGCAGTTATTGCAGGGCATGTGAACACAAACTCAATCTCTGCTGTCGCAGCGAAACGTGAATCAATAGGCTATAAGTCAACAAGTATCGCTGTTCACATTCACTCATGTGCAAAATAATTCATCGTTAAGTAGAGCCGATGAAAGAGTAAGAGACTGGCAATGGAATCTACACGCAGCAATTGCTTCCATATATTGACAGCAATAGCGACCATTAGCTTAAATTATTCTTCCTTTCAACGCTCGACCCAAACTGTGCTTGAAGACCAACACATCAACGTTTCTGCTTCCTAAGGGAAAAGCGCTCGGTCCTCTTCATTTTATAAACATTATCGTTGAGTAACTTCTGAACGAGAAGCTTCTTCGACGACATCGAATGACAGTCATTGAGCAAGTCACTGGGCCATGGCAAACTATCCCAACTTGCTTACGAAGTCGCTCGGTCATAGCCGAGTCTCTCTCTTCAGTTCTGTCATCAGCTTCCTGATAAGACAACTCGCGCAGAAGCAGAACTTTAGTCAGCAAGCGAAGTTATGTTAGTTGTCTGTTGGGATCACAATACTGCTCCTATATTGCACTCCACCAACTCCAATATGTGACTGGAAACGAGACTTGGCTGTTCTGCAACGACTCGAGTCTATACAACGTGAGCCTTGGCCAAAGTACCTTAACGGCTACAGTTTGTTTGAACTTTGGGCGAGAATCTATTCGAGAAAAACAATTGTTTCGGAATGAAACGAAGGTGAATTCGAGACATTGTATCCATATTCAGCTGGGATGGCTATTGGCTGAATGCGTGATGCCCTGTTTTCTATCGATATTTACTCCTGAAGACTGGGTTTAGCATTAGTATATTGCAATTATTGCCTAAAAGATGATTAAGAATACGAGTTTACCGTGCACCAAATTACCGCTGAACGCAGTACTAAGCTTTCTCAGAACCATCATTCGTCCATGTGCTTCACTACTCATTTATGACTAATTCTCGCAATGTAGGCAAGAAAAAGAATAAAAAACAAACAATCACGGCGACATTGTCAGTGCTTGCAATACCTAGCAACAATATAGACAGTTTTAACGGAGGCTTGAAAGATTTAACCATTTCTTTCCGGCCAATGTACGCTTCTCTGAACCCTTAGTAAAATTATACATTTAATACGTTGACAGCCATTATAAAAATACGTAAATGGTCTTCCTATAACGCTATCATACCTACGTAGTGCACATGGCGGCCAAAGTGTTAGAATACTTTTAAACCAAATGGAGTTTCTGTCCGTAACAAAAATTAAGTAACTAAAACGCAAGCTCTTCGTAACAAATAGGCTTAACCTTTGGAGAGCGTATGGAAAACCAAATCCCACATTTTTTATCGCGAATCAAAGAGAAAATTCATCCGGAATTGTTTCTGGAGACGCATGCTCCAGGGTAAGGGCTTCTTCACTCGCGAGCTACAAGGCAAATCTCTCAGTTCTGTGCCCTCATAAAGGGATATTATCCATGATTGAAGTAAGATACAGCGAAGACTCGTATCGGTTGCATGGATCTCTAGTTTCCAATCGGATTCCAATAATAAGAGGCTCAATAGTAACCGCGGGCCACCAAAACCACGGCTGGACGGGCTCCACACTTCAGCGCACCGGTCGACTTTGACTTTGATATCTTCGTAGATTGGAAGGCATTTCTACTCCATGTGTTTGTGGCGCCAGGCGATGTGGACAGCCCCAGTGCACACAATACCGTTCTGCCTGGTAATTTCGGGGATAGGTAGCGGACTTGGTGAAAGCCCATGGTGCAGTTTCTACGGACTGAGGGATAGTTTGGGCTTGCTACGAGCGGTATAAGTAGCTAACAGTAGGTAATGAACTAAATTTATTTAAATTAACGTGAGGGCTGCGATCTACTGTATTGCGACTAATAGAACAAGATGAGGAACTCAAATATTGGGAAATGATACATTATAAAGCGGGTGTTGCGGATAATTTGTATGTGGCAGGAAAGGAAAAAGAATTCAAGTAGGTATTGGGAAATGATATATAGTATGGTGGGTGCTGCAGTAATAACGAATGTAGCTAGAACATGGAGAACTCAAACACTGGTAAATTAATGTTTAAGG
>LQNS02277275.1:13808556-13824408 GCA_001587735.2 Parhyale hawaiensis | reverse complement strand
GGAACCGCCACCAAAATTATGGTGCAGGTACACAACTTTGGAAAGCAATAAAGTTATGACACTTAAGTGGATTGTGAAGTATGAAATTAAGCCGCTCTGCTGCCTCAAGAACACTTCAGTAAAGTAGCTGGAAACCTAACGAGTGGGCAACAGAAAGTGAGAGACGAAGTCAAGGTGTCAGACAAAATATCAAGTGATATTTTTCCTGCGATGAAATCAAGGTGTTGAGCGGTTTAGCGACTCGTTTATTATTGTAATCATCTTATTTTTTATCATGATAAGAGTGAAGAACAAACTTAGTAAATGCATAGTTTATGTCAAATAGCAGCAAAACTATTATTATTATTAAAACTTCACGCTCGGGCCACCACGGACAACTTTAGATGAGATGATGTACACTCATACGACATAGTATCAATATTATTAATATTTTTGTTTTACACAGTGCACGGATCATGCTCTGAATGCAGGCAGTGATTGTTATAGGTCATAGACCTGTCTACCCAGGAGGTAATGTACTCTTAAATCGAATTCAGTGGGCCTACGTGAATACCTTGAGTTTCCTGGAGTTTTACCTCAATTGTGTTAAGCAAAACCACAGAGAAAAAAACGAAGAGGTCTAAGGATATACTGTACTGTTTTTAATGATACACAAACAGTTAAAAAAGAAATAACATGAATATTCTCACTGAATTTCATCACCAATCATGTTTAATTTCTGAAAAGTTATTATAACGAGTCAGATAAATGTACACGTTGACGTAGTACGCCTCTTGAAAGTAAATAACAAGTGCTGAAAGCATGAGAGCACTAATTGAATCCAAGGTGCTGATATCGAGTACATGGCCTACATCGGATGCGAGACCTGTACAGTGCAAGTCCGACATATGGAGAACTACCTGTGCAATTATTATTATCATTGCTAGAAAGTACGTCAAGCCCTGCATAGAACTATTATGGTGAGGTAGCATTAGCCATCATCAATTCATGAGTTCACATTTCCATAATAATGTGCTGAAATAATAATTATATGTATCAAAACAATGCACGATTAAATTACACATTATCGAACGCGACCAATGATCAAAATTCAAATAAAAAGGAAAACATGTTCTTATTCGCTACACTCCTCAAAATGAACGATATACTACAGTAGGAAAGCCGCACCTAGAAGAATTGTATATTTTTAAGGCGAAAAAGATTACTAGGGTTAACCCACTTTCTTTGAGACCAAGTTTAAAACTGCAGTTAAATATGAAAAAAAATTGTTAATCACCCATGCAAATTTTGATCGGTAAAGCCATAAAAAAAGTTGAAGATGCAGCAAAGTTAAAAAAAAAAATTTTTGTAAGTCGAGCAACTCTGCGATATTGTCCTTTATAAATAACATTTAGAGCCAAAACAACATCGACTCCAATATCTGAGTGTGTCGGACGCAAGGCAAATCGGCCAGACTCGGCCTGTCAGTCAAGCGCAACATTATCGGGATATTTGAGATCGCTACGGATATTTCCCAAGAGCAGAAGAACAACACTCACACATCACGGAAAGTGTTACGTTGTCCGTCAAAGGTTTCTCCAGCATATCGCTATTTGCGTGGCAGGCTACCAGCGCTCCATCATCTTCTTCCTCCAGTTCGAAATCGACTTCACTCTTCGTCTTACGGGTAAGATGGCCCACAGGGACCGGGCTCTTGAATGTGGTGTGGCGGTCCTGGAGTGGAGAAGACGGCGTCGGCAGAACCATGCCTCTCCTGTGCCAGGATATGGAAGGCGGTGGGTTGCCTCCCGTCACTTTGCATATCAAGTGAACTTTGTCGCCCGACTTGCCAATGTCGCCCTTGGACCAACCGCTCAGTGAAATCGAAACAGGAGGATCTGTGAAGTACAAATCAGGTGCTTATATTAGTCAGAAAACTTGCAAAGTGATTGGGCTCTCATGAATCTAGAGATAAATCAGTTAGTGAGGGGTTCAAAATAAAGCTGAAACAAATAAGGCTATAATAACTAGAAAAACAATTGCTTACAATGAAGATTTTATGAGAAAAAAGCATCTGATCTTAACGAATTATGAAAATTTATGCATCTATGCCAAGTGCACCAAATCTTTGCACCGCATTTCGACCTCTCTATTATTATCCCTCTACACCTTCCACAATATTGTTTAGCAGACAACAGGGCCGTAGCTCAGAATAATAATTTGATTTTATCGAAGCAATCGTGTTGAGAATGCCACGTCGGCTCTCTGATGCTATCCTAACGCCAGTAAACTCTTCTTGATTTAATAGAGCGGCAGCGAAGCACTTTACTTTCTCAAGGGGGAGCCGCGCCGTCCATCGTGTTTTCTTTTTCAGACGCTCATGTTGTTCTACTTAATCGTGCAAACACGGCGCTTTGGTCGACAATCATTGTGGAGCAGGGCATGTGGGGCGAGTTTTTATCCTTAACCCCTTAACGGAATATTTTCCTGAATATATTATCCCTAGCCCCTTAACAGGATATTTCTGGAATGTTTTTATCCCTAGCCACTTAAATAAATATTTTTTTTTTATCAATTTAATCCTCAACCTGTTCAACGGAATATATATTGAATATTTTAATCCATAACCACTGAACATAATTCTACGTGAACCTTTTATACTTATCACCTTTACAGAATATTTACTTGATTTTTTTTATCGTTAACGGAATATTTTCTTGCAGCAATGTTTATCATTAATTTATTAAATAGAATATTTCATGAATTTTTAATCCATCATCCCATAGAGGATTATTTTCTGAACGTTTGTTTTTAACTTCATAATGGAACCTGCCTCTGAACATTTATTCTCAATATTAAATTTTATTCTCAGCCTCTTAACGCAATAAAATTTAACGTTCATTTCTCATTCCAAGGGAGTATTATTTGAGCATTTACTGCTACTAACGGATATTTTTTGAATATTTAGTCTCATCTAGTCAACGGAATATTTTTGGACATTTGTTCCCTACCTGTTAACTGATTTTTTTTAAAACAATTGCTTATTAACTCTGACATTTTTCTAGTCTTATCCTAGACCCTCAGTGAAATACTTTTAATATTATCTATCACATGTTCGTGCAATATTATTTATATCCAATTGGTGGAACCATGGAGACCTCTAATTATTACAATATTTTACTAATATACTAGACAGTAGATGCAAAGAACGTTCATCTACCTTGTATTAACGTATGTTTCCAAATCCCCTTAAAATACTATTAAACTTATAGTCTAGGATCTCGGTTTGGGAAAGTTTAATTGACAAGAGAAATTATGCCCATGATAGCACCACTTTTTTTTGCCATGGCTCATTAAATAAGAGTTTTATTTAACACATTCCCTAAAAGCAATAATAATAAATGTACCATTTTTTAATGAACCTTACACGCCCAAATAATATTAATGCGCATACTGACCGCACAGACATGTTCTGTCTGTGGAAAACCCAGTTGTCATGGCAACAATCGGGCCTAAGACATCGGGTCGGGATTTGAGACCTATTCGTGTCATTGTTTGTTCATTACCTTAGGTACAAATATTTTTCTAATTGGACTTATATATTTACGACATGTATAAGACCATTGTTATGCATCTGTCGGCCATAGTTTCTTTTTGACACCTATCCTTTACGGAATGTATTTTGCATAGTTATGCTGTATATTTATTCACTAAACCCCTAATAATGCGTAAAGCTAGGTGACCACGTAATAACTTTCGTTGCCGCGAGCAGCCTAAAGGCAACTTGACAAATACGACTGAGTAGTCCTGGCCGTGACTTCAGCATGACGTCTCTGAACATCGTGCTCTAATTCTTAAAATATCACTCTTTGGGTACTTAAACTGCTCGTAGTTAGGAGCTTTAGTCAAAAATTCACCATTGCGACTCGCTATGGTGTACAAACTGCGACAGCGACTGAGATTTTCGGCAATTTTTTTTATACACTTTTAAAGTTTGCGCAAGTTGAAGCCGTGCCACCGCTACATAAACGGATTAGTTTAGTTGCCTCTAGGTTGCTAGAGGCAACGACAGTTGTTACGTGGGTACCAGGCTCAAGAGAACTGGAAATCTTAAGAGAAGAGGAGGAACAGAAGCAAGCATTATCATTAGGAGTATCTAAATGGAAGGAAGCAAATCAACTCATTGTTTTAATATTCAGTTTTACCATTATGAAGCATTTTATTAATATTTAACACCCTGACTGAATTCTTTTTTAAACATTTCCTCTAATCCATAAATGGAATAGTTATTGGACATTAATATTCTTATCAGCTAACTGTATATAATTTGAAAAATTATTGTGCAGCCCATTGCGAATATTTTCAGTTATTCTTGGCAAATATAGTAACATTTTTGGATTATGCATGCCAAAGTAAATGGGCGAAGCCGGCATTTCTGGAAATCAGTACCAATACTTTATATTTTCAATAAGCGCGTTGTTTCTTTCGCTGAAATATTTTATAGAATTTTCAAATAACCAGTCCAATAGTTTTACCCATGTGCATTAACCTTTCAAAATTACATATGCAGCGTTACTGGCGCAGAAGCGTAAATACTAGGCGATGGGTTCTCTGTTTATGTTATAGCTCACCGCAACAAACAGAACTCGGTGTTTCAAAACAAAAGACGAAGAAATATTTAGAATGCCAACCCAAGCGTAGAACCCATGTAGGAGGTGTTCCTACACTTGATAAACATGCATGGTCCAGCAATGCGAGAAAGAAAAAAACAAAGATATCATTGCTACAGCAGTAACATAAAGGGCAACAAGTGGGCAAGCAAGAAGGATGTTACAAAGGCCGTAACTATGTTTAAGGAAGTTATGGAGTTCCACGGGATGCGACCTAACTAACTCAAACCTATGATCCATCTTACGCACACTGAAGTGAGAGGGTTAGGAAAGCATGCAGTATTCGTTTATGCAGATGAGCTTTCATTACCTACTACAGTGCAGTTCAAAAACTAAATGGCTCATGATTTCTAACCAACTGCAAGCGGTTACGTACAATTTGGAGATGATTTGCTACTAGCCGTCTTGCTGGTGGAGGAATCGAAAATACATAACGTGCATGACGTCACCTGAACCTCATCCAAAACACCTCCAATTTTTTTTTAAATAAAACGCTGACTCCCATGAAATAAAATTCTTTTGAAACATTGTTTACGGAAAAAACCCTAGTTCTTATATAGGGCTAAGTCGTTCATGGTGACAGTTGCATTACAAAAAGTTCGAGCCGGAAACGCAGCTATTGGCAGCTGTACTGGAAGACAAATGTACAACATACGCCCTGGATATTTAAATAATGAAAATGAGCTCGATATACAAGTTCGTCTTTTGTATTTGTCACCTTTCAGGGTCGAGTAACAACTTATAAAAAGTTAGTAACTAGCAGGTCGGGTATCGAGGCCTCGATAGTATACTATAGCGCGGGACAGAGGTGGCTTTAACTATGACGTAACATCAATCAACACTATATAATAAACACCGTCGTGTGTTTATTGTTTTTATATTTATATGTTTATATATTTGTATGTTTCGGGTCACGCTGTTAAAGAAGTAGATAGACGGAAAATAGGCCAGATTGCAGATTTTATAATTAGGTTGCGTTTTCTTGGAGATCGGTAACCTGGTTGCAGAAGATGGCTATAGCTGTCTCCTTATCTCCTTATTCCTTTCTCTCAATGTACTTCTTGCTTGAAGCAGTTCTTGGAATCGAAAAAATGGAGATATTACAGCTTCTCTTAGCGCGGCCATGCAGTCTTATTTTATAACTTTCTCCCAAGAAACTCCTTGCTTTCTTCATAATTGAAACAATATATTTGTTCCCAGTTTACCACGTACAAATTCAGAAGGTAATCAACGAAGGGCGGACGAGGCGATGATTTTTTTTCTCCTTTAGTAGACATTATTTTTTTCCGTTTGCCGTGTTCCTCTTGACGGAGCTGATTCTCTGCCTTGACGGCCTCGGCCAAGTCCACCTAGAAATTGCCTCGGCTGATTTCACTTCAACACAAAATTTTCGATGTACTGAAGGCTGGTTGGGTATCATGGATAAGCGGCGGGTAATTCATTCAAGTTCATTGAGGCTTGCTGCTTTGTAATGTAAGATTATTTGCAGCATGTAATCTGTGTTGGGAGACGAAAGTGGGCTTCTTACTTGAATTGAAAGCAAGAGCACTATATCTTTTCAAAATCTGAGACGGCTGTTGCAGCGTATCTTTCAGAAGCATATTTGTGGCAAAGGTATATTGAATGAAGACGGGTAGAATATTCTTCGCTGTCATTTTTTGACAGCAAGGGCACTCTTGTAGATGTATATTTTCTGCAATGGTAATAATGTCCTATTAAGACCTTTACCAAATGATTTATTAGAACCAACAATAAGATGTAAATGTCGCATAAAATACAGAAACTGCCGGGCTATGCCAGTACTGTAAATTTGTTGTTGTCATACGTCTAGTTGATCTACCAAAGGTTTATAATGTTCCTAAGTTTACAAAAAAATGTAACGCGTGAAAATACTCCTAGTGGTGCAAACTGTGCAAAGAAATGTGTAAAAATATAACTCCTTTACCTCTCACAGTTTTATATAACCTTCCATTTTACGTTTTCGGTTGTTTTTTATTAATTTCAGAGAGATTATTCTGGTACAGGCGAGTGCAGCTGCTGAATTTCTCATTTAAATTTCCCAGCCACAACAACTACGTCACGTTTCTTCGGAGCTCACTCGATCGCTTTTAATACAATTACCAGTGGCCCACTCTGTCATATAATTACGACTGAAAATCATGATTTCAATGATTCCCATCAAAGTCCGCGTCACTCTTTTGTGTGGTCCTACTCTTGGAATAGTTTTTCCGTTTCCTTCGTTAATTGGTAATCTATTTAATTAGAAAAAATAGGTTTAGAAAAAATTCACTGTGAGAAAGAAGTGCAATTTAGCATCTGCTCTACTTACTCTTTAGAGTTAGGCGCAGTTTTTATCCCAGTAACTCTTCCATTTAAAAAATCCGGTCTCCTTGCACTTCAGCAGATAAATGTTCTCCTTTCTTATGTTTAGCACCCGGACGGGCAGACCACCCAACCAAGTAAGCGACAAACAAGATCTTATTATAGTGGGGTTACATAAGATATGTATCATGCGTATTTTACAGCCAGTATCTGATACTCTAATTCCATAGCAATCGTGATGCTCATCACAGGCAGCGTGACTGAGAAACAGTCATGATAGACGGACAGCCCTTTTAATAAAAAGACATTAGGCCAAGGAGGCGGTGCAGGGTACAGGACACTAATCGTGAAGAGGTGTGGCTGATATAACGTTGCTAGAACACTAACAAGTGACATGTCAGAGGATGTACGACCGGATGGAGACACAATTATATTACATAAATATTCAATGTAATACTAATGTTCCAGGCAGGGTTTGCACTCTTAAGGAAATATATGGTTAAAGAAACGTAGAAAGAAAGGGTAATTTATGAACCTGTGATTGAGCCCATATGGCAATATATATAAACAAGGCGGGGTACAGATTAATGCGGCACAGTACTTACAAAGGTAAACTTATGATGCACCTGGACCTTTGCACAGCAACATATCATGCAGGGAGTGCAGGGGTTAAGAGACACGTCGTATACAAAGTAAGACTGTTATGATGCCCGTCCTCAAAGCTATACGACAAAACACGCCGGCGGAATATTTTATCCCTCCCTCTCGCCGATCTCTTCCAGCATCTGGCCAAAATATTTATCAAAGCAGTTTGCCAGAGCGGTTGCCATGTTTTATGCAGGAACTTGCTTCGTCCATTATTGATCTATGTTTTTGGTGGTCCCAGCCGAGGCACGATGGCACTCGATGACAGGAATACAATTTAAAGAAATGAGAGTATTGTGTAGGCGAATCTGCTTATTCCATAAAGGATTCGCATATGGCCATGCAAATTTCCGGACCTATTTTCTGTGAGCAAATCAGGAAGAGTTCTGAAACTGTGGCAATTTGAAAAGAATTTCAATGAAACTGGGAAAAAAAGATGGAAACTATCTGCTTCCCATCTACCCTAATGAAAGTAATAAGCAATGAAAATTTATTAGCCGTGACAATTTCTTGCCAGCAGTGAAGGACGTTCTGTGCAATCTTGAACGAACGTTTATGGCCCCAAAACAAGGAAATTTGATAGAAAATCGTTTGAATGTTGTCTTCATTTTACAAGAAATTTAGATTAACTGGGATTGTGTGGTTAACGTACCAGTTTGTATTAGCTGAAGAACGAAAAAAATGTATATGAGTGATAGTGTCGATGGAACAGCATTAAACATAAAACGAAATTGTAACGTATTGCAGGTATCCACGACATTTTAGTCTGTAGCAGCTAATAATCCTTAAATGCTTCAAGCCCTGGTAACAATGCGATAATTTTTCTGTCGTTGCAGGTTATAGATAGGTAAAGCAAAGTCAGCTCGATAGTAGACCCCAGTCAGGCATCAGTACTAGAACTTCCAGCTTCATATAGCTAGAAAAATATAAAATGTTTATATATTGCGGACCGTTATGCTTTGACGAAACCCAATGCCAAGTACTGCTTGAATTCGAAATTAATAAGAAAATTTCTTAGATTGAAAATTGTTTAAATTCTTAACCATCAGTGTTTTCCTGCAACAATAGTATTTAACAATTGAAAACTCCCTAATAGCCACGTTTCTCACAAATTCTAGTATAAATCTTAGATTTATCTATCCGACACTTAACCAAAGTGACATAACTGGATAGAGGGAGAATGATGATTGCATCAGTATCTGTGTTCCATTTACGTTTAGAATTTTACAAAATATTTTTAGGGCATGTTAGGTATATTTAGAGCAAATTTTCGATCGAAAAATGTTGGGTGATCTTTCATTCATTATCTCTCAATTTATGTTGACATGCTATATCTAACATTTATTTTTAATTAACTGAAATTGTATAATGACCCACTGGTCTTATACGAATGCGAAAAACAGCACAGAAAGCTTTATAATAACCCAAAATTTTATAATTCAAAATGGCGATTTCCTACAAGAGTATTGGACATAGGCAATGTGCCACGTAATTCCTTGAAATAACAATATTTTGTGCATTGGGTAGTCAATTAGACCTAATTGTTTTGTAATAATAATTGGAGTAATATATTCACACTACTAATATAATGTACTAATGCGTTCAGATAAATCTTAACAAACTAGAAAAACCGCGACAATCCCCAGTGTAAGACGTACGACAATACGGTATAATTATTTCGTAGAAATTTTAGTTTGCCTTTAAATGTACCATGAGATGTAGGGGGTTGAAGCGGGGCCCCCATTTCCTACTATCGTTGTCACATGGTAACAGTTTTCTTGAGTGTGCTTCAGTAACGTTCAGTGTTATATGTACTGCATATACGTATAAGCTCTTGCATCCTTAGTGAAACTTAAGTATGCAGAACTTCACCAACTATTCATTTGAAGGGCAGTTATCATCACCTGATGCATGTATAGCCGTTCTGTTACACATTAGCTATTCTTTCATGTTTGTGATCAATTCAACAAACAAAACTAACTTCCCACCACAGTAACTTGAATCTATCGTTTTCAGTTTTATTAACAGTAAATAGTGGCAACGTGCATATATGCTGCAAGAGAGAGAAATGAGAGAGAAAAAAACAGAATTGAGAAGTCTGTTGCATCTGCGCACTGCTCAAATCGGGCATCGCTAAGGGGCTAAAAGTAAACTGAAGAACAGTGAAGACAACAAGAACGATCTCGCTGAGGCAAACCGTCCGATTAAAAAGCTTAAGCTTTCGAACATTACTCTTTTCTAGCAAAAGAATTCACTCACTTTGCAAAAAAAAAAAAAAACATTACTGTAGTCACATGAGCTGCAGTGCACAGCCCCGTTGGTTGTTCAGGTGGGGCCCAGGATTGGATCATGACCATTGAAGTTACTACGACAATATTTTTTGGCTTTTATCGTATTGATGATACGGATTGGTAACTTATTTAACGTTTTCAGAGGAAAATTGAATGCTTTATTGAACTTTCACACATTTCAATGCGGAAAATTTAATAATGACAATGTAACCCCTTGATGTCAATTTTTAATCAGTGGAAAAAGTTGGAACTGATTTTTCTTACTAACGATGACTGCAGCACAAAAGATTACTATAATTCAATGTAAACAGTCATTTCAGCAAGTGAAAAATAGATTCAGTGCAGTTCAATGAGAATTTTATTGGAAATGGGAAGCAGGGCTATCACGTGAGTAATAATATTTGGCATATGGTGGTATGCTTCGATGCTACTATATTTAGGAATGAATATTACGCTGGCAGCTATAAACATTTATAGGTACATACTATCGTAATTTTTCAGTGCGTTAGCTGCGAAGTTGATGTCAATTTAATTAACCGCAAGGGTTCGTGTGTATCAAATCGTTTTCAGTGGGGATCCGTAGAAAACTGAAGTTTGAATCACTGTTCTAGACGAACCATATGCACGGCGACTGAAACGATTATTGAGAAAACTGGTCAGTCAGCTGCAAATGTAATGTATATTGCAGTACATTTAGCCAATAGTGTAGAGAAAAAAAAAGTTTCCCGAGGAACATAAAGGAGTCCCACTGGTTTCCATGACTTTGCTTAATTTTATAGAGCGCATGTGCTCCTAACAATTTAGAGCTCTTCATTCTTCTCGACACCTAAATCCGAACACGGAAGACCAGATTATTCGTTTAATTGGTTTACGAACACGTCACGGCGTGTCACAAGAGGACATAAGTGCTGTACGCCAAGAAGCAAAGGGACGCCCATAGACGACGAAAACCATCGGTATGGAGCGACAAGTCTTACAAAATAAAGAAAGGTTATTATTATAATATTGGCATTGTCCCGCAATTTCCGAATCGGAGACGGAGACGATCAATAGCGATCTAAGAAGAAGGATTTACTCGGCTAAGTAAAGGAAGAACACGATTAAAATTGCTAAAAGTAAAGGTTAGAAAACGAAACCAAGCAAGGTGGACAGGTAAGAAATACCTCCTAAAAGTGTGCTGAAGAAAAAATACAAAAGAATCCTCTTGAAGGAGCATCTCCCAAAAGTATCAGCTGAAAGTATAGCTATAGACCCATATACAATCTACGACTCATGCCCTGCTCCTGAGGCGGTAAAAAACTGCGACGAAGATCGTTGTAGTTTTGTTTATTTAATTTTATTTATCCACCCAATTTTAGACAAATTTGCAGTATTTGAATAGGCTGTACTTATAAACAGTTCATTTCATGCCTATGGTATTGGACTTCCCCTGGAAGTGATATAATGAACAGCGGATTGTATTTAAATTAGATATGCTACAGGAACCGTTTATAATTATAGCTTCACACAGACACTGCAGGCGAAAGGCTCTATTTGACACGTGCTCTAATCTCTCAATACAATAAACTCACAAATAAACTAGAACGCCTCGTGGCTTAAAGCCATCATCCGCGGTGGGAGCAAATTCCATTGCCGTCATTTTTTATGGCCAGTTAATCCTAGTTTTTTGGCGTGGATCACATTGACAACAGCCCACCAGACTCCCTGCAAAAAAAACAAGAACATAGCTCAACTCCTTCTACCTTGTTTTTGGGTGGAGAGCAAATTTCATCGCCGTAATTTTTTATGACCAGCTAATCGTAATTTTTGGCATGGGTCACATCGAGGGCAACCCATCGGACTCCTTGTCAAAAATTATGAACATTGCTCAATTCCTTCGACCACTCATTCAGTGAACAGACAAATATACAACTAGAACGCCTCGTGGCGTAAGATCATCACCCGCGCTGGGAGCAAATTTCATTGCCGTCATTTTTGATGGCCAGCTAATCCTAATTTCTTGGCATGGGTCACATCGAGGACAGCCCATCAGACTACCTGCAAAAAATTATGAACATAGCTCAACTCCTTCTATCTGTATTTGGGTGGACAGCAAATTTCAGCCCCGTCATTTTTTAAGGCCAGCTAATCCAAGTTTTTTTGGCGTAGGTCACATCCAAAGCAACCCACCAAACTCTCTACAAAAAATTAGAAAGATTGCTCATCTCCTTCGACCACTTGTTGGGTGGACAGACAAATATATATACTTAAATCTTCAACGAAAACATTATCACCTCTCTCACTTCATTCGTGGGTGATAATTAAATAGCAAGTGGCACTGTGCCCTCTAAAGTAGAATCGCAAGCATAATTATAAATAATTAAAAAGAACAATGTCAGCGATTTTCTCCACTTTTGATGGCAGGGTAAACCAGTAATTATTGAAATTAACTCTCACGCAGTTACAGAAGAGCACTGCAGCCCAAAAACAAAGCGTCGACACCGCAAGGAGATCAGAATACAATACATAAACATTTGCTTCAGTTGTTTAGAGATCCGTGCCCAACAAAACTGGGATAAATTATGAAGTCGATCACCGGTCGTGCGTATGCGCGGGAAGTAAGCGGGGCGTCCCGCCAGGCCTCATGCGTCTTCTGAATGAAGAATTTGCTAAGCACGTGAGTGCCGACACGCGAGTGCCAAGGTTAGTTTTTAAAGGCGCGTAAGCAAAAGATTCAAATGAACTTCTTTTCTATCAACTTAGCTTTGGAATGCGTTACTGCAGTATTTTACACAACATAAAAGTGGACGTCTTTCTGAATTTAAATTCACTCTAAATTCGAACTCATATTACAAGGGAGAGCCAAAAATTGTGCACACTCTTGTTTTTTCAGTACATTCTCACTCAAAAGCAGGGAACGAAAAAGTACATCATTTTCTATACAGTCTCACTTGCCGATTCACTTGTGTCAGTAGTCCACAAGCTTGTCTTTTGTCTCCAAGAAGGATTGGGTTGGTCGTGTAACCATTTATGCACCGCTCCGGCTGGAAGCTCTCGGTACCCATCTAGCACAGAGTTTTTGAAAGCTGAACTAATCCACGATGATTCGAAAAGCAGAGCCATGACTAACCTGCAGAAAACAAGCTACTTCTTCAAGATAACTCGACCGTCAGCCACTTTCATCTGAGGAGCTTGCTGAATCTTCCGATCAGTTATGGATGTTGACGGGCATCCTGCTCCCTCACATGTGCGTCACGCTTGTTCGGCCACTTTTAAACTTGTCCAATGTCCATCCACTCATATACATTTCTATGAAATGGTACACTGTCTCCGTATTGTGATAAAAGCCTGGCGATGAATTTTAGCCAATGACGCTTCTTCCGCCTGTAAAATCGGATCACTGCTCATTTTTCTTCCTTGGTGCATGTTGCTAGCGTAGCGGTCATGTTCATTTACATTGCAAAAGCATAAAGAAGTCGGACGCTATCGATAACGTGGCCACAACGGTACCAGCTATAAGCACGCATGCGCAGTACGGCAAAATTAAAGCCCTGTTCTGGCGAAGGTGCGGATAATTTCTGACTCTCCCTCAGACTAGTGATACTCGCAAAGCAACGGACTCGACAACTAATACTTAAGTCAATATTTTATTAGGCAAATAATTGCAAGGACATGACAAACTAGAGCACTCTAAGAGCGTATACCTTAGCCAAGCAAGGCAATATTGAATGAAAAGTTCAAATTGGTCCTGAATCTAAGATTGACTTTTTATCACCACCAAAATCTGGCCATTTGTGCCTCTTGACAGCAATAACAGCTTCTGCAATTTTCTTGAGGATCCGCCCGTCACTTTTCAAGTTATGTACTGACAAACGTTAGTCAAACTCGCAAACGGACGAGCCGTTCATTACCAATACTCTGCCAGTTACCTTTTTTAAGCATTTCTAACAGTTCCTACAAACTTCATAAAGACCCGTGTGCAACTTTTCGAGTTGTGTTCCTGAGAAGTACTTTGACAGACATTAGTCAAATACGCAAACAAACGAACCGCTTATCGCAAAAATTTGATCATTCATGTCTTTTCACATTTGTAACAATTCCAGTAAACTTCAAGGAAATATGCTCCTACCTTTTTGAGTTACACTCGTAACAAACGTAAATACACACAGAGGGATAAATGAACGGACAAATAGAACACAAAAATTTGGTCCTTTACTTCTACATAGTAACAACCCTAACCACCCTTGGAAATTTCATAAAAATCGGTTCATCACCTTTTGAGTTATGCTACCGTGAAAAAAGGAAACAAACACACGGTTGAACGGATAGTTTACCAAAAGTTAATCATCTGTTCCTCCTAACATACCCAACAATCCTGCATATTTCGTAAAGATACGCTCATAAGTTTTTGAGTTATTTTGGCGACACAGAAAATTAACGAAAACATAACCTCAGGCAAATATTGGAACGTTGAGTTGAGAAAGTACCTGTGGTGAGAACTTCATACTCCCCTACAATGAAACCATTCATTCAAGAGCGTATAAAAGTGGAAAATAGCAACAATTTGTCTAGTAAAACAGGTTACCAATATGCCATATTATAGCAAAGGTTTTTTAACCCTTCCACCAATGACTTTTTGTATCTACTATAGCGTGGATTGCTTCCTTGAAAAATTAGGGAGTTTTTTCTCCCATAATTACTGCAGTTTTTTTTTTCAGAAACTTATCTAAATGTTGTCCTAGTTATTGTTTAGTTTGTAAACTAAAAAAAAAGATCAAATAAATTGTTATCACCAATATAAGCATTTTTTGCAAGCATGTGTAAATGAACTCATGCAAGAACACACTTGGCTTTGCGAAAATACTCAGGCTTAATTAACGCTCTTTAATGACAAATCATCGTATCGATATTTCATGTAAGAGCTTAGTTTAGAATGACAAAATAACAGGGATATTGCTCACGAAATGACATTGTCTATGCGCTGAAAATAGCAAAGATTTCTCAACACTTTACGCTCCTCTATACGGCGACTTTTTCACACCAATATTTCGTTCAAGTTTATGCACAAGCACAAAATAACTGTAATCTGTATTGCACATTAAAGCATGCCTGATGCGCAGTAAGACTTTTCAGTATTTTTTTGACGGTACCATCTACTGGAAAAGATGCACGTTTGTAATCAACTTAATTAGCGTCGATTGTATCCAGTGTACATTATGAAATTTGGGACATATGTACAGGCTATGATTTTTCTGCTTAATCACTGCCTCTCTCCTATGCCGTGCGTCAACATCGTGTATGAACCAGTTCACATACAAACCAGCGCAAGGCATCTTCGTTTGAGGAACCTTACCCAAGTGGCTTTAATTTGTCTAGAACTTTAATGCTGAACGTTCGATTCATCACTTTCGCTTGAATCCTGGGCGCTAAGTACAATCTGATTGCACTGAAACCTCAATTCTGCCCCACCTCGGTCAGGAAAGTGATAGCTGAATTTCTGACTTTCGATAAAATTACTCGTAAGAGAAATAGATAAGAACATGCAACTATCATACAAGTATATATAACGCCCAGTGAGCGCTCATTTCCACACCGCCTTCTCTTCCTGTATAAATTATATCAATCTAAGGCCATTCACGAGAAACTGTAACGTAGCGAGAAACCTGTAACGTGCAACTAAAATTCATTCGTCCGATTAGAAATCACAATTTGAAGCGCACCAGTCTGGTTCTCATAGAAGTTAAAGGGCTAAATTAATTTAAGGTCTTATTAAATGTATCCCATCTGCCGAAAAATACTCGTGTGTGTGTGTGTGTGTGTGTGTAGATGTGTGTGTGTTCGCATACGGCACATTGCTGGTACTGCTATGCACTTTTTTGCGGTTACGCGGGTACCTGTCTCGCTGTGGGGACTTCGGCCAGGTACCAATAGCGTTTTGTCCAGATATTGCTGCTCTGTTGTGCAAG
>LQNS02277275.1:13797748-13808475 GCA_001587735.2 Parhyale hawaiensis | reverse complement strand
GATGGCAAACGTATCTTAAGCAAGGGACAGTTGAAATTCCAACAATGAAGACATCGCCGGCTTAGTCTGATTTGTACGAGTATTAGCTTCTCCATACATCGAATCTACGGCAAAGTATAGGGCGACCTTATGTCTGACAGCACTTCTTGCATTGTCGAAGTTGAAATCGTAGCACTGAAGATATCTGAAGTTTCCGTTGGCACTCTCATGCTTTTTGATTCGTAGTTTTTCCCACAGATGATTTCGTTGCATGAGCTATTCTTCCCACTTTGATGCAATTGTCAACGAAACCGACGAAACATAAGTTTTCACGGGCAGTAGACAATTATTTATTCTAGCTTACTGTTTTCCTCTGACGAAGCAGTTTTCTCTTCATAGGTCAAAAAATTTGAGCACCTCAAATGAAACAGATATTAATTTTGAGGTGAAAAGACGGTATCATGGGTATCTTTGCTACGGAGCGAACACATTGTATATAAGCTGGTATTTTGTGTAAGTTTGTTGGAATGTTTTACTCAAGATGTTACTTCCGCCTGTCTATATAGAAGACCTAAGGATGACAGCGCGACAAAGGATTAATGAGGAAAAGAAGAAAATTAAGAAACAAATAAGAGAAGGAGATTCCGCACCGGCCTAGAGGCATTAGGCGAACGTATAGGTTATTGCGTGAATTCTTTACGCTCGGGTCCACTAGTATAATAATAATCATCACGATCGTCTTTGCTTTCGCACTAAAGGAGGCGTTATTTAGCTGGTCATAGACCACACGCTATTCAGCCGTCCTTTTCTGCCCGTCAAGGAGCTGCCCATACGGCTCACTGTCAACAGATTTTATGCATGTCTAACGAATATTTAACACGCAGTCTGAAAGCTAATTCGATTCATATGTTACGTATTCCAGTTGTATTTTCCAGAGCAACTTTTAAATTATCGTGCCCGTTCTTGCCACCAAGGGGCACTTTCCACGTGCGTATCACAGATACAATCGAATTGAAGAGCTAATCCATGACAGATCGATAGGAAGGGCCATATGCCATGCCCCCCCCCCCAGATAGGTCCATCGAATTTCTTCCCTATCTAAAAGTAAAGAAATTGTGTCAAACAAGACACAAACAAATAAACAAGACACAAACAAGACACAAGCTAGGAAGACCGGTTCACAGACTTTTAGTATAATACTATAGACGACCCGTGACCCGTTGGGTCGTCATCACGATCGTCTTGTCTGTGTTTCGTGCCCACTTTACTTCCTTCCCACCTTTTATTCCTACTGGTCTTTCTTCCATCTGTTCTTCTCCTTCTTCTTTTCCGACTTGCTGTTCCCATGCGCGTTGATCCTGTGTGGGAACACCCTTGTGCATGGGTTCCACGTGTCTATTATCACACTACGTGTCTCTTCATTCTTCCTCTGTGACATCGCCTTTGTTGTGGAAACGGAGACTTAAACTTCTGAATATAATAATAATAAAAATAGTCACGATCGTCTGTGCTTATTTATTTAGCTGGTCGTAAACCACACGATATTCGACCGTCCTCTCCTGCCCGTCAAGGAGCTGCCCATACGGCTCACTGTCAACAGATTCTGTGCTTGTCTAAAGAATATTCAACACGCAGTCAGGAAGCAAATTCGATTGATATGTTGCGTATTCCAGTCGTATTTTCCAGAGCAACTTTTAAATTATCGTGCCCGTTCTTGCCACCAAGGGGCACTTTCCACGTGCGTATCACAGATACAATCGAATTAAAGAGCTAATCCATGCCCCAGGATAGGCAATACCCAAGGAGGTTCTAATAGAGGAGCACACCCTTTCTATTTATCCTACGGGAGCGTTGCGAGTAAACTTTTCCCTTAAACTGGCTGAAAGGCTTATCCAATCGGAGAGCGGCATTGCCTCACGCAGCCTAAATAGGGAGGAGTGCTGAGCTCAAATTTTTATAGCCATTAACCATCGACGAAGTTCCGAGCGGATGGAAGTATGTAAAGGAAACTTGTATCCTGTATACCATCTTATGATGAAAGGAACAGGGTGAGCACTGGGATATAAATCTTCAGACACGATTGTCTTTGCAAAACTATTGAAGAACTGCCTGTCTCTATCTTCCTTAATCAATGTGTTGACCACTGCCCTTTCAGCCACTTTAAGGACTCCAAACACCAGCTTCGATCACGTGACAAAGCTATGTGATTACTCGCCCAAAGAGTGCTTGGGCTTGCTCCTCCCATTAGAAGCTCCTTGGCAATACCTACCTAGAGGACAATGGAATTTATTCCCTATCTAAAAGTGAAGAAGATGTGTCAAACAAGATCACAAGATCACAAGTAAACAAGCAAGACACAAGTAAATAAACAAGCAGGACCGGTTCACAGACTTTTAGTGTAATATAGATAGATAAATGTACAGGCTATGATTTTCTGCTTAATCATTGCCTCTCTCCTACACCGTTGCGTCAACATCGTGTATGAACAGTTCACGCACAAACCAGTGTAAGGCATCTTCGTTTGAAAAACCTTACCCGAGTGGCTTCAATATTATTTGTCTAGAACTTTAATTCTGAAGGTTCGATTCACCACTTTCACTTGAATCCCCGGTGCTAAGTGCAATCTGATTGAGATTAGGTTAGATAGGCGGCAGTAGACGAACCAAAAGGCCCATTCCCAAAGAGACACTGGAACATACGCCCCGGCACTCTATGAGCTATTGCCATTATGTTAGTAGGATATACAGGACAGGAGAAAAGAGAGAGAGAAAAAAAGGGGGGGGGGGTGAAGAGTCCCTGCCCAAGAAACGATCTTGAATGCACGCAAGCAGGTTCAAGAGCCGCTGGCATGCGGAGCTTAGAGATATCAAACTGTGTAGTTGAGCGGGAGAGAGAATGAGATGGATTAAGGTTGCTTCGAAAGCTTTGGCCGTTAAGTGTTTGCAACTCCCGGAGGAGGAGTTCTTAGTTGCGGAGGATGTCTCGCCCAATATACCTCAAGACTATTTTTAAACGCGTTGACTGACTCCGCACTAACAACATCGGAGGGGAGTCTATTCCAAATGCTGACTATGAAATACGGAAAGAACTGCTGACTTAAGGTCGTTCTTCGAGCTTTATGCTTGAGTTTTTGACCGTTGTTTCGCAAGCTATCATTGAGGTCTCTTTCAAAGAGCCCCGTTGTAGGTACATCGTTGAAGCCGCTCAAATACTTGAATGTTTCTATTAGTTGCCCTCTGAGACGTCTTTGCTCGAGAGAGATCAGACCAAGTTCTGAAACCTCAATTCGGTCCCCCCTTGGTCAGTAAAGGGATAGCTGAATTTCTGACTTGCGATAAAGTTACTCGTAAGAGAAATAGATAAGAACATGTAACGAATATACAAGTATATATCACGCACAGTGAGCGCTCATTTTCACTCCGCCTTCTCTTACTGTATAAAGCCTATTCACGAGAAACTGTAACGTAACGAAAAACCTGTAACGTGCCAACTAAAATTCATTCTTCCGATTAGAAATCACAATTTGAAGCGCACCAGTCTGGTCCCCATAGGAGTAACAGGGCTAAAAATAATTTAAGGTCTTATTAAATGTATCCTTTCTGCCGCAAAATCCTCGTGTAGGTATATATTACTTGAACGGAATAAACAAAATACACAGTGAAGTTTTGAGCCCCAACTAGATCCCCATTCTGCTTGTATAAAAAGTATTTTAACACAATTCATAGTTAAAATTAATTCACTAACTGCAGTATGTCAGAGTAAACGCTGAGCTTTAGGGGGCAGATTTATCTTTATCTTTAACTATAAATGTCTACTGCGAAATAGCAGCATACAAGGAATATCAATATAGGACTCAAATAATAATTGAGCTGGTGATTAACTATTTTACTCACGGACAAATTGAGCATGTTATATTTTTTTCCTAAAATATGATAAACCGCTTCACCATCACTGGCCAATCATGACCAAATACGAAAAAGTTCACAAATACGTTACGAAAACAGCAGTGACTGATATCCCACGAACATACAAAGAAACATTTTAAAGATTCCCATCCCATGTTACGTAACGCGAGAAGCCATCCATGTTCTGTGTATTCTTGTACCACTGACTGTAGAATAGTCCCTCCAATAACGCCGCCTGACCAGGCGGGGGCACCGAGGATTCATTACGGAGCTGAGACACAGCTCATACAGCAGTGGCAGCAGGAGTGTTGCTTTCCTTATAAGCGCGAATATTATGCAGCGCAGGTCCTGGCAATGATTAATTTAGTTGCGTCGCAACAGCTCCGCCGTTAATGGAGATCGTTATGCAAGGGAGAGCTACGGCAGCGAGGGGTGTAGATCTGCCTCGGCTACGACGTCTATTAAATGAACCAATATGTCTTGGGAAATGATCGGCTGAGCGCGTTCCTTGAACTTAACTTCGCCGCTGAACGCCAATGGGATCAGAACGCGGGGACACTTGTGACCAGCACATACCTACTGTAACAATGGTCGTAAGGTTTATTGTAAATCTCTGTACAAAAGCGAGCATACCTTGAGTTTTACATACTAAGAGCTCATGAATTTACTTTTATAGGGGAAGTAGGCTTCATAAATCTTAAGTAAAAAGGATAGGGGTAATCCTTCGCTTCGTTGTCTCTTAAAAGCTAATATACAAAATCCTATTATGGAGGTACGCTTAAAAAAATGAGTAACTGTAATGAGTAAGCAAGGAAAATCTTGGAGTTCGGAAACTGCTACGTCAGAATGAGACACCAGCAGCATGCATTTATAATTTCTAATACTTTCACCACCGACAGCATTTCAAAGCCCGCGTTGACCAACTTTTAGGTAGGTATACCAAGCAGAACAGGTTTACCACTAGTAAAACTAGCACATTCAGCTCTCCGTCTTCATGCAGAGCAAAAAAAAAACATCCATTTAGCAGGAAAGACTTCTCCATCATAGCTTATTCTAATCCAATAGAACTCACAACTCTAGAATCACTATATATCCATAAAACTAAACCTAGCCTCAATATAATGACTTCATCTGTACCGCTCGTCACGATCCATGACACACTTTTGCCTCCAACTGTGCTTGCCCGCTTCCCATACTGTCGGACGCTTACATAAGGACGTTCTTTGCGCACTGCGTCATTTGCTTTTTAGGTCCCCCATGCTAACACTTGCCCAAACCTAGGTTATGCAAAATAAAATATTCTTATTATTCATCTTTTGTCGGTTATAAATTTTATATTTCTGAAGATAGGAATTTAACTTCTCGAAACGTTGAGTTTTTTATGAAATTTGTCGACAATACGGTATATTTATACCTAATACTGTTGTAGTGTGCTAACCGTCATACGTAAGAATAAATTTTCACTAATCTTCCCTCTAAAAGAACAGCACCGGCAACAAGTACACCTAGTTCTGGTGATAAGCTAGGGTAACGTTAGCGAAAAAGCTTGCATGAAGTCATTCGCATAATACTGACCCTATCTGTACATTATACAAAGGTATTACATTCCATTACTCCCTCAATTGTTAAATCTAGCGCTTTCACATAATAATACTACTCTAAACCAGAGCTAAGGCACAATACCTAGTGTAGATGGAAGAACTATGCAAACTAACGAAAAGAGGATTCTGGTGAATGGTCACTCTAAAATCGCAGGTCAAGTCAGGGTCAAGTGGCGCGTGAGTGGCGATAGTGGCTGAACCAGCCGAGACTACAAGATTGTGTCTCTTGCACTCAGTTCGGGTGGGTTCACCCAAATCAACCAGCTAAGCGTCTCGTTTCATCTTCCGCGCGCAATGCACAACACCCCACAGAAGTCATTTAACATTTCTAACGATTCCTATATAGATTTCATAAAGGTTCTAGAACTTCTTTGCTAACAAACAAGTAATCAAACACAGAGGCACTCAGAGGAACAGACCCCAAAATTTGGTAATTTATTCTTCGTGATATACTTAACAAACTCATGTAATTTCGTAAAAATCAGTTCATCACTTCTTGAGTTATGGTACTTAGATGGAAGTGACAGACAAATAAACGGTTGAACGGATCTTCACCAAAAATTCGATCATCAGTAACACTTCACACGCCTAACGTTCCCTGTAAATTTCGTCAAGATCTGTTTATAACTTTTTGAGTTATCTTGGTGACACACAAACTGACAGCCAAACTCAACGAAAACATAACCTCCTTGGAGGTAACAACTCCAAAAGAACAACAGATGGCATACATTCCTTCAAACTCATACTATACCGCCGCAGAATTATAGTTTGGTCTGACAGCGAAGACTGACTTGAGTAGCTATTGGTTTATCAAAATAATGCAAAAATACCGAACAGCTTTTGTTCTGCTGCATCGCTGGAAATGAGATCCTAACTCAGAAGACAGAGAAGGGAACATTGAATAGGAGCTAAATTTCGATAACTACTGAGGTTCTACTACTACTATTAACTTATTCGTTTTTGAACACTGGATGGCACAGGGGCTGTCACTCATTGTAGGAGCGAAAATGTGCATGAAAAGAAAACTTTTGTTACGATGGCCCTTATAACAAGCAACTTTCATAAGATCAAAGCATCGCTTCAGAAGCTGTCAAGCTGTAGCGAGCGCTAGCGTTTTCCTTTATAACGTCGTCGCTCTCAAGCGTTATATTAGCTCCTCGGTGACTGATTTAGCGTTAGTTTTTCAGTTCTGCAAAGATTGATAGCGAGTCTTCTTCACCAGCTCACAAAGTACTCAACTCAATGAGTCTTTTAACTTTTCAATTGATGATATAATGCTGCCTTTCTCCTTATACGAATAACATTATTCGGTATGTTATTACTGTATTATTATATTCAAAGGTTTAACTCTTCGTTTTCACAACAAAGGCGATATCACAGAAGGAGAAGAAAGGGACGTATAGTATGACGATATAGACCCGTGGAACCCATGCACGACGGTGTTCCGACGCAGGATCAACGCGCATGGGAACAGCAGGTCAGGAAAGAAAAGGAAGAACAGATGGAAGACAGATCAGTAGGAGTAAGAGATGGCGAGGAAGCAAAGTGGGCACGAAAGACAGACATCCAGAAGACCTAGCTAGTGGCTATGGTAACCTACAGGCTCCCCCTGGGGGCGCTGCTCCCCATAACATAGGATAGGCGAACCTAACCTAACCCTATGGCCCATCCTATGCCCCTGAGGAGATTCAGCATGTAATAAGCAGAACGTGCTCCGAAGCGCAAGGATAAACTCGTCCGAATTACTAGCACTGGATCCAATATAAATTTATAACTTTTTATTTTTATATTCCCCTGGAAAAATCACGTAATTGCTAGCTACTTGTATGTCTAAATTTTTGTTGTCATAACTCCAGCACTGCGGTTTCGCAAAGGTTTTTAACCTCCTCCGCACGCAATTCAATAATCCCAGAAGAGCATATTAAATTTACTCTTTTACTGCGTTTCAACATAAAAGCTGTTTTAACATGATTTTTAACGGAGTGAAATAGATAGATTATAGTAAAGGGCATCTTCTTGCAGATTAATCACCCAGGCATTCATTCCGTCGACAGCTTGACTGTCCCCTCGTAGCCTCTTATCTCTCCACCGTTAACTCTTAAGCAAGCAATTGACTATATATTGATTGCTATATATATTGTTGTTTGCGCAATGTTATTCATTCGAGCGTAATTATAAGGCGCCCGTAAAAAGTTATATGATGCTAAAAGGAGCAGAGCAACAGCTTGTGGAAACAACGACCATACGCTGCGTGTACCTGTGGTTGGGTTTTAAAGGTAATAGGAGCATCGGTACTGGAACAGAGAAATGAAGGGGGTCATAGTATGCGAAAAGTTTTCCGCATTCATAAGAGAAAATTGAGACCGTCCGCTACTCAAGTTAATTTTCTCTCTGAAATTAATAGGCATCAGCGGATGTTAATTAGAGGTGGTGTCAAACATCATCTGATAATCACCTAAGTATTTCGACTGGAACTGGCTCAGCGAAGAATGTGACCGTCGCTCAAACGATATCATACTCATAGAATTTACCTCCATTGGGAGGGTTCACAAGACAGCCTTTTGGTCACCGTACTCTGCGGCTGAATGCACTGTTGTGTCCGTTTAAAGAATTAAACGGCACACAAAAGTACACAGCTTTCCAAATTTTACGTCATTCCGAATTTAAAGACATCGAAAACTTCATCAGCTACACTTGTTCAGCTAGCTACCGTCCCTTCTAACATCTTAGTATGCCTTTTTGAAGTGTATTAAAGCACAACACAAAACTAATTGCATTCTGAGGAGGATGCATGAGGAGCAAAAGGCTGCTGTGAACCCGCCTGGAAAGTACAGACCCGAGACACCACGTGATCTACTGAAAATTGTGTAGGTATACTTCCTACGAGTCACTATATGTTGTAGCAAGTCTGGTAGCGGAGATATTGGTCTTTTAGGTTTGCAGAGATGAATTCAAGTTACAGTACATGGTGCCTAGACAGTAATTTCTAAAGATCAAATAACAAAGTCGATTTTGTTCCGCGCGCAGCAATCAAGAAGATGTTCTATTCTGAGATGAAGTCCCAGGATGCGGATAAGCTACCTTGGGTGAAAAAAGTAATATTAATCGTCGGAAAACAGCATACAATATGCTTTCCTTCTAAACAAGCTTCTGGCCTCATACACTCATGTCAAGAATAGTGTATTGTACAATAGAGTCATATCAATTGCATAAAAGAGAAACTAAATTCACACTGAACGCCATAGATGCGGGAGATCGGTGCGTATATAGAGCTCAGAGCTTGTCCCTGCAACCTGCAGTTCAATGACAAGAGTCCTACTTATGTCAAGTTATATAAGTATATTCAAACATCTTTTCATACAGTTTTATACATTTTGCACAAGAGACTGAAATAGTTAACAACATTAATGGAAAAAAGCAGATTCTAACAAAGAATGGCAGAGATAATATGAACCCTGCAGCAGGTTGACTCTTGTCCTCAATGTGTTACTGGTTTAGTAGCTGCTCACTCACTGCGTGCTCTCTATTATCAATTTTTAACTAGTTTTAAAACTGCACCCATGCCACAAGACGTTGTCCTAGCATTGAGGAGTTCTCCTGCAACACTGATTTGGTTAAAGGCGCGACAGCTAAAATTACGATCTGATCTCCAAAAACTGCAGATAAAAAAAAGTTTGATTATGCTAACTTTATCCCTATACCGTATATTTCCATCATATCAGGTGTAGGCTCCTTTTCCAGCAGCAAATGTGTACTGAATGGATTCAAACCGTCAACACAAGTGCTCACACAAGTAAACAGCTGTTTTATGAGTCAAAAGTAACCTGAGCATCAACAGATACTAAATGACACTCGTATAATTCAAAATCTAAAGTGGCATATCCATTCCTAGAGCAGAGACTTCTCTTCGCTAATGCCCTAATGAAAACTGGCGTTCTCGCATATCACGGTAGGTGCCAAGGAGCAAGATTTGAATCGCTGTCTATGGGCATAACTCAGGTCGAAGGAAAACCTTCCAATATTGAAATATTTTAATGACTTTCATTTCAGTTGCGATCGAATAAATTGCATCTTCTCTGATCCAAATTGAGTTGCGCTGAGTTACGTTACGGCCAAAGTTTTGGGCGCGCCAAGAATCTCTTAATNCTTCCTAAGTCCAAACGACACCGGTAACGCTTTCTCAAGCCCTCAATTACAGGAGTTTGGCTGCACTTCGGTCCTCTCAATTCAAGACCTTCCAAAAGTACGGGATCAGGTCCCGGCATTGGTGTGCAACTGAAATACCAATTCTAGGGACAGAAATACTTCGGGGCCCAGCATTGTAAGCGAGATAAGTTTAAATTGCTGCTCAAATTTTTGTTCTAGCTGCATATGAATAATTCGTATATGTGATTAACTTCATTAATGCGATGGAATAGTGACAGTTGCATTGATTACAAGCTATAAGAGACGTGATCTTATCTTCAACAGTATAAGGATATTATACTGAGAACGATTAGACCTGAAAAGTAGGACACAGATCAAGTTGATAGTTCATGCTAGTGAATATGTAACGGCTCGAACTCATTAACAGAAAAAGAAATACTGATGATTTACTGTGAGATGACATTGACAAGGAGCTAAGGACATTTCTCTATCTATTAAAAATTGCCCTGTCTCGCAAACACTAATTTAGCCGCTGTGGGCAATATTTTGGATATTCTGAGTCAAACTCAACATATTTTTCATTTGAAGAAATAACGCATTTTCAGCTCAATCATAAAGTGTATATTTTGACAAACTACGGTATGTAAAGTAAATAGAGTGAACTAAACGATCAGTAGGATAAAAAACCTCAACACAGAGTTACAGCGAACCATTCTATTCTACCAGACCAATAGGCAAGCAATTAGTCCCGAGATTTCAAAGCGGCGATCACTCTCAATATTGAAATATTTTAATGACTTTCATTTCAGTTGCGATCGAATAAATTGCATCTTATGCTCTCTGTATTGAAAGACAACAGACTACTGTCCCCAGATGCTTGGCCCCCAGAATCGCGTGTCCGACGATTCATAGACTGAAGACATACGGAAAGAGTTTCAGGTACCTACAGAAATTATATCCACCAATCTTTCTCTAATGAATAACTTACGAGTTGCCTCATACAACTGTCACGGAATCAAGACGTGTGTAGCATCACTGATAGAACTAGCAGGAAGGGCTGATATTATTGCCCTACAGGAAACCTGGCTTTTTCCCA
>LQNS02277275.1:13752403-13763253 GCA_001587735.2 Parhyale hawaiensis | reverse complement strand
TATGTTTTACTTTGGCTGCGCTGCATCGCTTCTGTGTCTCCGACAAAGAAGCGCCTCAGTGTCAGAAGAATAAAAGTTTTTATTTTCCGGTGGTTGAAATGCAGACGCGACTCTCGATTCTTGGAACTTGAATGCAAAATAGCCTGGGGCTGTGATGCTTCTTTCTGGGTGGGGGAGATTACAGATTCAAATATTTTTGTCGTGTTGTTTATTTCCGTGCGACGAGTGTTCAGTTTACTGATACTAAATGATGGAATGAATAGAACTGATAAGATACAACTTATCAACACCAAAGAATCTCGATACATATATTGTAACCAAATGATTTAGCAAAACATTATGTTGGGATGCCCAAAGAAGTTTTTTTTTTTTTTCTACTGAACACATTACATACGAAGAAGTCTGTAGTTAATGCACGTATAATTAAACCCAACCCAGTTTCACCTTCAGGACTATAAAATCCAGTTATGTCTACTACTATACAGTGGAATTCGGTTAACATGACCCCTTGCGTTCTTGTCTGAAGTAGAAGGAGTCTCGTTTTCTACGATAAAGACACCGCAAAAAACTGAAAAAAAGATGACTCTTAACAGCTAAATTATTTTGTGAAGTTGGGTTTGCACTAGAGTCGTTTGCTACCGTTCGCAGTGCAAAATATCTCCACATCTTGCTGTGGCCTCATAAACATAGCTGTGTGCCTACAAAAAAAAAAAAAAATGAAAACCTTAGCCCTAAAGTGAGACGATGAGGAAGTGTTACTAGCATATTAAAATATGGCTACAATGACTGCAGTAGAACATTTTTAACTCGAGCACTCTGAGAGCGGATGCCTCCGTCCAGCAATGCAATGTCGCGAAACATTCAAATTGGTCCTGAAATCAGGCTGTCTTTTTTTTATTTTTCCAAAAACTTAGTCATTTGTGCCGCTTGACATTAATGATTGTTTCTGTGATTTCCTTAAAGATCCATTAAAAAAATCTTAATTTATCTTCTCATAAACATTTTAGAGTACCTACCATTGAGTAATCGGCTGATAGCGAAGTGATCCTAACGCCATTTGCTATATTGGAATGAAAGCATTCGCCATCTTGGAGAGTAACGCTGTATGATTGAAATTTTCTCTACAGCTGAAAATATGTGAGGACATTTATGAATTTGCGTACTACATGCCCCAATACGATATATTTGCAACACAATTTGTCATTTTAACACTTTTCATTATTATGTTGACAGAAATAATACATTTTATGCATGTCGTCTAAAGCGAATTTTTCGTAAGTCAAAAGCAATAACTTTGTTAGCTATAGATCGCATCAAATTCCGCTTCTTCATTAAGCGGAGTGTGCTGTCAAGCAGCAGGCGCCTTATTAAGAGGAGGCTACTCTATTTAATACGCAGACTAACTTCTTTGGTCCCCACAACCAAATGTGCGTACTTGTAGCATTTGGTTGCATCAACTAGAGATATATCTGTGTGATAAGAGTGCATAGATCTAAATTTATACCAAACTGTAGGGAATTAATTCTGATATCATAATTTAGGTTGCTTGTTTCCGAAGTTTACTACAGAGTACTGCCATTGGAGCTACAGTATTTCAGATGACGCTCAGTGGTAAGCTCTTGATCAAAAGTTTAAGACCACATGTAAGTGTAAAAAATTACGTTTTAGTGATAAATAAACTCCGACTACGGATCAGCAATTCCTGAAGATAAATGGTGATAAATAGCATTATTATATTCCAGGTTTTACCACTACACCCACGTCAGACGACGAGATCCAAGCATTGAGGCTCAGTTTATTATGTCGCATCAGTACATGAAAGTTTTATCTCGGCATTCCTGCCGGAAAATCTCAGTTAGCCGAGTGCGTTACTACTGGCGGGAAAAAGGCGCAGAAAATAGAAGAAGTCACTCGAGTGGACGGCCCCCCTACCGTTGCTTTGTACACGAGAGAGAAAAAAGGTGTCCTGCGGACAAGGGCGGCTATCTCGATCGACTGCCCACCTCGTGGAACAGTATTGGAAACATAGAGAACCTACCTAATAAGCTGCAACATCCCCTGCAGAGATGGCACTCGGAACAGCTGTTGGGTTTGTGAGTAAAAGGTGAAAAAGACGAAAAATACCTGCTGTAGCAATTTATGGAGAAATGTATATTTTTGCAAAATAATGAGTTTTTCAGTTCACCAAAATTATAAGACCAGTGTAATAAATGTTAAAAGTTCTAAGGTAATTTTCAGCATATCGGATCAGCTACAGGCTTCCACTAAGAGTGTGAAGGTGTCAGTCTGCCCAAAGCAAGCAAACTCTCCGATTAGAATGTGGTCAATTTGTTGAACTGCATAATAAGGTTTGTCGCAGCGTGAAATCGCAGCCGAGATTTAATGCATTAAAACTGTGATTTGGAACCCTCTGAAGTACCCTGACAATTACAGAACAGTTAATTCTAGTGGTAGCGCTACAGAAGTGTCCCCTGCTTGAGTAAGAGAAATGAATGGGTTGTGTATCAAGACACAGGACGGTCTTCAAGGCAAATCATGGCACTCACAGATACTGACTGCAGCTCAATAACCACCAGGCGGCACTTACGACAAAAAGGGCATTAAGATACAAAAAAAGCGTCTGAAAGGTCCTCGGTTGTTTCCGCGTCACTAAGTGTAATGACATACTATGCGCGTCAAGACGCGGAAGCGCGCTTCGGCGTTAAAATGGATTCCGCCAACACGTGTAATCCTACGGCTAGTGACATACTAGAAAAAAAGCGACGCAGTGCGTTGCCGAAAAAGCGCGATGAAAATATTTGAAGCTACTGTCGGCGGAAAAAAAAATTTCATCGTCATCTTGCTTCCGCGTTAAAGGAAGCCAACATATGTTATCCTTATGGCTAGTGACATACTAGGAAGCGGAAGCGCGCTTCAGCAGACGCCTCTTGGCCATCACTGAGGGAGGTTGCGTGTGGGTGTGTGCGTGTGTGTGACGACCAAATGCGAAGCGCTACTGGTGACATACAAATGCTTTTGAGAAGTGGAAGCGCGCTTCCGTTTCACAAAAACGCAATTGTATGTCACCAGAGCTTTTTGCGTTTTTAACGTTCAAGCGCGCGTCAGCGTTAACAAGCTGAAGCGGGCGTCATAGTATGTCATTACACTAAGTGGCCCGTTTGCCGTTTGCTCGAGAGCACCGAACGTTGAACATTGAGAAGTGGTCTAAAATTTCGTTTTCTAACGAAAAAGTTCAATCTGGATGGTCCTGATGGCTTCTAAGGGTACTGGCATGACAAAGAGATGCCTCCTGAAATGCTTTTCAAGTGTCAGAGTGTCTCCGTTATGGTGTGCGGTGCCTTTTCTTTCAGGGGAGTAATAAAGCTTCAGGAGGGGCAGGGTCATCAAACAGCTGCTGGTTATGTCGGCATGTTACAAAGATAATTTCTGTTTACGAAGGGCTTTAGCTGGTGTAGTGATGAGTGGTCTTCCAGCAGGATAATGCAGCAGTCCATACTGCCCGCCAGACTATGATCTTCTCTGAAGAAAATGGGGTCCCTGATATACGTCATCTAATATGTTCGCCAGACTTAAACGCAATTGCAAATCTTTGTAGATGGATGGCGAGAGATCTTTACGAAAATGGTAAACAATTTGTGACAGTAAACAAACTTCGTGATGCCATCATTAAGAGCTGGGGCAACATTCCTCCAAGCCTCGTAATAAAATCCTCATTTCTAGTACGCCACAAAGAATTTTTGAGGTTAGCAACAAGAATGGAGGCAGTACTCTTTACTGAGTTCAAACTTGGCTCACCTCAACGTCCTTCTCGAAAGGTTACCTACGATTTCTGTTTGTAGTCTTATAATTTTGATCAACTGAAAAACTCATTCTTTGACAAAAATGTACATTTCCCAATGAATTGTTACAGCAGATATTTTTCGTCTTTCTCACCTTTTTACCTTTAGGAATAACTGATCCTTAGTCGATGGATTTTATTTATCATTAAAACGTTGTTATTGTTTAACATTTTCAAGTGGTCTTAAACTTTTGATCAGGAGTTTATTAGTAGATGCAGGTACGGTTAGGTCTTTGTACAATTTGACGGAGAAAACAGTTATTGGGCCCTGTGACAGTAAACAAACAGTTATAATGGTACATATGGAACTGCCCTAATCGCGCTTTTATTTTCAGGAAGAAAATTTTGCTCTCACAAGCTCATGACGGCACAACTTTCATTACTTTAATGGAAGATCAAGCCAACAGGTATGAGGCACACTTAGCAACAAAACTCGTACCACAAGCAGGAACAATAAAAACTTGAAGTACAAAATTATTACAGTCACTTTCAACTTCTGGAAAGGTGAGTTCATTCATAGAGGCTAGTGTGAAATCTGCACACAGCTCGCTGCACAATATGCAAGCATGCATTTCCATGCTGCAACTTGATGCTATAGCGCTGTGCCATACGATTTCACTTACTGACTGCAGCACTTTAGTTTCTACGCCTGTCTTAACAGTGGAAGTGAGGTAAAAGTACAAGTCAATTCTCCTACAAATGTACACATGCCTTACTGTCATCTTAATTTGAATTATCTTATCATTAGAAAACCATGGTTTAAACCAACCAAATAAACCATGGTTTTTTGTTTTAATTCAACTTCTTTAGTTTTTATCCGTAAACACTGCAAAACAAACAGTTTTACTTCTAGAAAGTATCAAATTTTAGTCACACAATTGAAAGGATGAGTTAATGTGTTTCTTTTCAGGAATCCGTTTAACTGTTAGGACAGTTAGGGTCAACTATTGCTAATGTTTACTTAAAACCTATATCTTATTTAATTTTGTGGTATTTCTTTTCAGAGATGCATGTTTAATTATATTCTGGTAAGCTAAAAGCTACTGAAAATTAGTAGTAGTAGTTATATAGTTGCTATTCGTTAGCTAGTGAGCTCATAAGAAGGATGTAGGCATATAGCTACATATTTGACTCTGTTCAGTTCATTACTCTGCTCTTAATTAACTAGTAGCTAGCTATTTCTATCGAGATTTCTTTGTATTTTAGGGTGTTTCTAAGTTTTTCAAGGGATTTTATTCGTATTTCACTTTCGTTAGTTCATTGCTCTGTCATCAATTTGCTAGTAGCTTGCTATTTCTGCCAAGTTGCATTTGTGATTTGAAGCGTTTTCAAGTTTTTCAAAGATTTTACATTGCAATAATAAATCATAGCATCTCTGCAGTTTGCATATTAAATGTAGCCATAGCAAATACAGGTACTCTGCTGACTGCTTTTTCGTAACCCCCTTATCTTAAAATCAGTCTTCTACAATAGGAAGTGGAAATGAAGTGACTAAGATTCTTGATGATTAGCTAGCTACATGTGTCTACACAGCATAAAACCATTTCAATGTTGGATAAAATTCTTTGAACTTGCGAAAAAGCAGCAAAGTATTCAAAAAATAAATAAGCCAAAAAAACTCGTATTTTATTTTAACTAAAAAACCATGGTTTTTGGTTCAAACCTAAAAACCGTGGTTTTTGCCATCCTTGCGTAGAAGTGCTAGTGGCAGTCTTAAGAAAATAAATCATTGAAGCAATAACCTTTGTATGGCAGAGGTAGACTTCGAAAGAACCGAGAGTGAAACTAAAAAGTCCACAATAATAACAGCTAACAAAATACTTGTAAACTATTCGTAATTTAATGCAACCGCACCGGTCAGCATTTCAAATCCAGCCCTAACGGGCATTGGTTCCTCAACTCAGCCATAGCGCTAGAGCGCTTCTTTACATAAAAATTTCTGCGTTCTTACCAACCAAATTATAGAGTAATATTTCCTTAATCTAGGTTATATAAATTACCATTCGATTATCCAGTTTTGTTGCCGTGCTAATAAACTATCGCCGACACTGCAAGTCCGAGCTTCGCAAAACTAAGCCCCTCCCCTGGCTGGGACACGAATATCAGACCTCGAGACAGCAAACAAGGCACGGCTCTAACCATCTGTTAGTATGAGTATGTGCACTACTATATACTGGAAAAATAGTATGCCGACAGAGACGTGGAACCCAAGCGAGAGGTTGTTTTTGCACTGGCATCAATGCTTTTTGGAACATCAAGCCAGGAAAGTAGATTAAACACGAAATAAATCCTCATTAGAAAGCGAAGGAAACCGGAATGAAGAAGAGTTGGCACGACCGAAACTTATAAGGCTTTACTGTTACACATCTTCCCATAACACAAGATTGGCGAATCTATCTTACCTAACCCTACGCTATGAACCATCATTTGCCTCAGGAAGGATTTCAGGAAGAAAATACTGTAGTGTTGAGAAACGCTGCACGAAATGGTTGGTGGTGTGAGGGAGTGCAAAAAGGAAACATTTACGAGGTAAATTTTCTAAGGATTGTCCAATTAGGTCGTACTCAGGACGAACAAAGACCGAGGCTTTTCAATCCGCGAGTGTAGCCTTTGGGAGAGCCAAATTGAAGACGGAAATATAACACATTTACGTCTCACACATTACTACTTTTGATGAAGAACTCCAAGTTTTTAAGGACAGCATGCTCTTGGAACCACCCTAATGGCTTGCACCTTCGGTAGCTACTTAAAAGCATATTCGCAGCTACGTTATTGCGAAGAGGCCGTCCGAAATTGACCTTATCTGCGGCGCTTAAACTTGTACCTACGCCACAGTGTTCTAAGTTCTAGTCCTTGGTGACAACCAATCCAATAACTACGAACACACCAACAGCAATACGACAGCGTAACGTAACTCACCCGAGTCGATGAGGATGCCGTCCCTGTACCAGCTTATGGAAGGTCCAGGCCTGGCGTCGATGACGCGACATTCCAGCGAGAGGGAGGAGCCCTGGATGAGCTCGACAACTGCGTCATCCCTCCAGCCGACGATGCTAATTCCGCTCGGTGGAACTGTGTGAGACAAGTACTTTTTATTACTAGTTATTTATTATATCAGAGGACAGTGCATGTAGCTGGTGTTAGATTGTTATAATCTGCTATAGAGAGAGTAAGCTGGGCTGTTCAGCGAGTAGAGTCGGCCTCTACCATGTCTGTTTTCAGAGGTGGAGGTAATGTAGTCAATGTATCAGTTCTTTGCAGTGCTTTTGTGGTACAATTGTGGCAAGAAGTTACGCAGCGCTACAGGTGATGCTCGTCTTCCTTTCTTCGTGATGGATGCCATATATTTCACATCTCCCGAAAAGAAGAAGTATGTCAGTGTTGGAACTTTACAAAGAACCTACCACGCAGTAACACAAACGAACCAAAAGTAGGTGGATCGGATATAATAATTTCAAAATGAAAAAGAAGAATGGTTAGAAGGGCAATGACTAAACTAAAATTTTCTTTTAGGAATAAAACAAACAGCTAGTCTTTTACTACGTTACGCAAGAGGGCAAGCTTATAGTATAGAACTCACACGTTGTTAAAGTGGTGAGAGTTCATAGCCTGTGAAATCATTTTCCTTAGACAGCGAGGGGAAAGGAACGATGCAGTAGTATACCTATTTTAGGGTAGAAAAAAAAAGGAAATCTGTCCTGCAGGTGAAATATCAACTTGGACAGCCTGTACCTTCTAATGTATTGTATGCGCCAACTCTACATTTCGGTTCATTTATATACATCCTTCTATGATTCAAATGCACTAAGCAGTAGCTACGTAAATAAAGATAAAAGATGACCCATAAGTTCAATTCTAGCTCATACACTGGCACATTAGATGGCGCAAGTTTTCTGTTCAAATCTTAATCACTGAATGTCCACTTTTTGACAGTTCAATTAAGGATTGTCATTCTTACCAAAGCACCAAATTTTGCCTCCTCTCTTTTCAGTGCCCCTATTAACGTATAAAGTAAAGCTTCATGTCTCTTGCCAGCACGACTACCACTGAGGAATATGATCAACATGCTTTAATGAGTAAATAAATCAATGCAGCACCTCGTACCTAGCACCGTGACGGTAGCAGAAGCCCATATGGGAGCAGCGACAGCAGTAGGTCCCACTTGACACTGGTACTCTCCATCGTCCTGCAGCGTAACTCCGCTGATGATCAAGTAGTGCTCCCCTATGCTGGAGTCGCCGGTGTAGCGGTACCTTGGGTAGCCTGGCACGTCTCGCTCGAATCCTGAGCACACGAAGAAANGTACTCTCCATCGTCCTGCAGCGTAACTCCGCTGATGATCAAGTAGTGCTCCCCTATGCTGGAGTCGCCGGTGTAGCGGTACCTTGGGTAGCCTGGCACGTCTCGCTCGAATCCTGAGCACACGAAGAAAATTTAAATTTAGAATAAATATACAAATATTTTAATGCTCTAACGGCAGTAGATTTATTTCTTCGAGCATCAAATAGTACTTTTCCTACGGAAAGTTGTTTCATTTGGGACGTAATTGGATTTGAAAGGTTTAGCAGTTGCATCAAAGTGTTTCAGCAAACATGCTATATTGATATATTCATGTGTATATACATACTGAGCCTGCTTAATACATTTGCATAGCGTACGCAAATGCATGAATCCCTGTTGAACATCACTATTATGCTTGCAGTTTTTACCTTATTCTGCATATTTGCACCGAATGAAACCAGCTACATAAGATTACACTGTTCAACCGATGCAGTTAATAAATAAGATTGTTTCTCAGAGATACACAATACAAAGACCTTGTTCATTAGCATCATGTATTTCACTGTCATGCGAACTGCTCGCACTACCTATAAGCTGATCGACCGATCAATTGTACCGGGCGTGCACAAAGGTCGGCTGTATACAAAAATAACAATTCGATGCCTGCATTTTCACAACACAAGTGACAGAAATGTCGGCGTTGAGACGATGGACGACAACAATACAAAGCCTGTCTATAATACAATCCAAGGAAAAGTGCGTCGTCGCCAAGTGCTCTTAAATTATGCATTTGGAAATGAATGTTGCGTCACACGTCACAGAAAGGAATTTTTAGTGGCTCGTAAGATACGTCACGGGCAGGTAAGTAATTATTTTTTTCTCTTCTGACTAGATTACCAGATTTTTTGTTCACAGAACAACTCGACAATTTTTTCTTTGATATCTGAAAAGATAATCGTAGTAGCTAGACCAAAAGTTTTGAAAATTGTTACTCATTTCGTTGAGCTAAAACAGGCACGAGTTATTATGGCTAAAACAATGAACATTCTACGAGAATATAAAAATTCTTGCAAAGACTTAGGTTCAGTACGTGAAGGGTCGTTCCCCGCATTCGCACATGGCTAACTGCACTTACTACAGAACTCCATCGCTACAGCTATGTAGTGAACAAGTTGCTGACTAGCAAGTTAAATCCCCGGTGTTATCAGCCGCACTTTTACTGTCACACATGTTAGTCTAACTGCGCCTGCTATTAATGAATAAAGTGATCTAAAGCAAGTGAACTAGGATCAAGTTATACCAATGACGAGACTCCTATAAACACCTTATTAACTTCCTTCATTGGCGCGTAATTTTTCAGGCCACTGATAGTATTATAAACTAGTGGTCATATTTTAGATTAATCATACTCCAATAATAAACCCATTAGGCTTCTAATATGTGCATGTCGGAGATCACGTTGGGTGCAGAGGTGATAAGCGGGAATTCGAGGCCCCGAGCCCACGAGTGATATCCACGTTACATAAAATTTAAGCTGCCAAAAAACTTTTTTAAGCGAACATGCGGGATTTTTCATTGGTAGAATGAATGTCTTGCAAAGAGGAAATGGGATCAAACTTCTTTCCTTCCCCTAAAAGACTAATCTTTATGTCAGGATATTTCAGCTTGAAGAGAAGATCTTCTTTCACAAGCAGCATGTGTTTTGTCGGCATTGCTGCTGATGCTGCGAATGTTGTACGCATATTATTTACAATAAAATTCATTGTATACATTCAAGGTATCGTCAACTTTTCTCCCCGGAAAATTTGTCTTCTCGTCATGAAGTTTTCCCCGTAGCTAACTGACCATCGAAACTTTAGAGCAGTAACATCTGTGTGCTTGTATATTTGTATATTCATGCTGGTGTACTCGCCAACAGAAATGTCGGCTACAACAATATAGATTGCTTTTACAGTACACTGATTATACTGTAGTTATTATCTGCGTATGAAAGATGCACTGCAACTGCTAATTTAATTGATCATTTGCAGAAGAGATGAACGCTCTTTGCTTCAAGTTTGCTAAGCAGCGCTATCCATTTTACCCTTCATTGACATGCAGAGAAATAATCGTTTTTCTTAACTGTCAGTCGAGCATTATTCGAAACGTAAACTGCATCGCCTTATCATTGTTACATGATTCGTTATCGTTGTATTTTTCCCTCTAGCAAACAGCACTTTCATTAAAGAAAGAAATTAAAATGGAGAAAAAGAATTACAGCAACGAAACACACATGTTCTTCGCTCGTCTTCGTTGCTCTACTTTGCTCTCAAAATACCACACCTTTTGCTTCGTTGTATCTTTTAATCAATTTTACGCATTGTGACCTCCTAGTAAATACCGATTTAAAATTTTTGAGAATCGATGCTTCTAATTTTTAAAGAAAAACAAGGTAAAATGGTTGCACGTAAAAGTTAGGTAGATTTCAGGTAGAACGAGCTTATCAGGCAATTTAGCCACTTGCAGTGAAGAGATCCATGCACAAAAATCAAATAACTATACTCGTGGAAACTGTTGCATTGTATTATTATTATTATTATTAATATTATTATTATTATTATTATTATTATTATTCTACTTATATTCACAGCTTTTCAGCCGGTAGTTGAGCACACTGTGCTCGTGGCACCTGAACGGGCTGCTCCCAGCAGCCAGAGAACAGAGCCACTCCTTCCTTCATAATACCACTTAG
>LQNS02277275.1:13704670-13743528 GCA_001587735.2 Parhyale hawaiensis | reverse complement strand
GAAAAGTATGCATTTGCGCCAGAAAAGTCATTCGTGAAAAACGTCTTAAAATGGGTCCTTTTACCTATATATGACTTCAAAATATTGAAAATGCGTGATGGTCCTAAAAGCGAATTTTACCTTCTTTTTCTTTGTCTTTTCGTCCCTACTATTCCTGCCTAAGTCATTCTTAAAAAAAAAAATGTTTTAAAAATTAGTCTTTCAACCTTTATAATATTCAACAAACAAAATACCATAAAATTATGAAGAAAAATCTGGTTCTGCTAATATACTACTAAAAAATATAAAAACCAGCGAACAGCGACAGCGCGTTACGCCTCCATATTGTTCAACAAGCTGCCGCAATGTCGGACGTTAATGAAAATTTCAAAGTCAAATATCTTGAAAACTAAGCATTTGCAGCAAAAACGTCATTCGGGAAACACGTCTTAAAATACATCTTTCTACTTATATATGACTTCAAAATATCAAAAATGCATGATGGTTCTAAAACTAAAAGCGAATTGAACCAATGAAACTCCTATTTTACTTCACTAACCGGCGCAAAGCATCGTTTCCGTTCAACTTGCAAACACCTTAATTATCATAAATATTACCCCTCAGAGGGCATAGGATAGGCCATAAGGCTAGGTTAGTTAGGTTCGCCCATCCTATGTTATGGGGAGCAGCGACCCCAGGGGTCTCTTGTAGGTTATTTTAATCATTATCTAGGCTTTCGGGACGTCTGTCTCTCGTGCCCACTTTGCTTCCATCCTGATTTCGCACTCCTGATGACCTTATTTCATCTGCTTTTCCTTTTCTTTCCCGGCTTGCTGTTCCCACGCGCTTTAATACATACACCCTCGTGCATGGGTTCCACGTTTCTGTCGACATACTTTATGTCCATTTCTTTTTACTCTCTTGAATCACCATAGTTGTGTCTAGGGAGGCCTAAGCACATAATATAATAACAATAATAATACCACACATTTAAATGCAGAACTAACTAGAGAGGCAGTTGGTGAGCGCGGATCTTCGCCAATTTAAAAATGGTCAGAATGCAGAATAGATAGTGGATCATCATCTTGTAATATTCCGAACAGTTTCTGAAAATTTCACTAAGATATGTCTCTAACTTGTTGAGTTGTGCCGCTGATAGAAAAACACACAGACAGACAAACAAGCAAACTGACTGGCGAATCATTAAAATTTAATTATCCCTTTTTTCGACATTCCAAATAGATCCTGTAAATTTCTTGACCATCCAACCATAACTTCTAGAGTTAGGTATGTCGCTCTCAGACAGACTAAAAAAAAAGACGAAAATATAACCTTCTTGGCTAAGGTAACAATATTAAAAGCCTAAAAGCACATTAACGTATATTTTAGTATCTAACTACTATACGGTCAGTTAAAAACACCTACTCGAACGCTTAGAAGCATAACTATAATAACAAGAAAAAAAATCCCCTCCCATATACCTACTTAAATACAAATCTAACTGCACAGCTTTAAAAAAAACTTATTACCATACACTGATAAACCTAACTACATAGAAAACTTGAAAGCACCTACACCATACACTTTAATGCATAACTAACTATAAAAACAAACTTAGACCGGCAGTTCCACAGAGCTTTCACTGCTCTGTCGGTCTCCCGAGACTCTCTATGGCGCGATGCAATCTCTGTCACCAGTGGAATGCATTGTTGAAATTGAAAAACAGCGCCCCGAGCACGAGGGGAAAACAGGATCTTGGTAGAAGACAACATTGCGAGCGTTTCGCGGGGCATCTGTGAGCAGCATTACCCTCAACAATAAGGGTTTGGTCTTGAGCTAGCTTCACGTATTTCCATTATGCGTGTCTATGAACTTCCGAAGTGTATTAAGGGGGACGGGGTGGAACGTGTGCCGTAGTAATGAAGCCTGCGAAAAAGTCAGGTTTGATTTGTGCAGGAAGTTCATCACAGGAAGTCCAGTTATACAACACTGGAAAACACAGGATTAGATTAGATTAGATAGGCGGCAGTAGACGAACCAAGAGGCCCATTCCCAAAGAGACACCGGGACTAACACTCCGGCCTCTTTGAGCTATTGCCATTATAAAATAAACTTAGACTGGCACTATAAAAACAAACTTAGACAGGCAGTTCTACAGAGCTTTCACTGCTCTGTCGGTCTCCTGAGGCCACGCAAGCGTTTCCTAACTTAATGGTTACCTGCTGTAGTGCTCTTTGTCGTTAAATATTACGACGGTAATGAATTTACATCGCCACTCTTCACTGGTCAGGCCTCAGGTCCTGATTTTAGTATATGGATGATCCATTGCATCCATTATAGTTCAATATAGCTACTGTACCTACAGCCTGATTGCTGTAGGAGTTCCTCAGAAATCTGTTCTTGGACCGCTCCTCTTTAATGTGTAATGATATAGCTGCTTCTCAAGATGTGAAATCTATTTTATTTGCGGACGATGCTGTTTTGTATATAAGTGATGTTTGTTTTTCACGTGCTGTAGAACGACTCAACATTTTTATTGCGCAGTTAATGGTGTGGCTCAATTTGAATTTCTTCACTTCCAACGCTAATAAAACAAAACTTATGTTGTATACTTCAAAAAACCTCACCCATTTTACCAAATATTTTCTTAATCGGTACTAAATTGCCGTGGGTCTTGTCTGTCAAATATCTGTGTGTGACAATTGATCCAAAATTAAATTATTCCAATCATATTCAAGTAGTATGCAATAAAGCCGCCAAAGGAAGGGGAGCCATCCGTGCTGTTCGAAGATTCTTGAGTCGACAGTTGTTAATAATGTTATACTATGCGTTAGTATACCCTCACCTCATTCAAAGCATTACTGTGTGGGGAGGTTCAACTGCACATGTACTTCGACCTCTTATGGTGCCGTTGAATGAGGTACTTAGAATAATTCTAAATATTAGGCGGAACAACACTGTACCAGTATTGTCAACCCATGCTATATATCGTGAGTTACAACTCCCTAAACTGCCTGATGTACATATATAACTATTTTTTATGACATTTGTCCGTAGAGCTTTATACAGTAATGCAGCTTTGTTTGAGCAGCACTCCAGAGTATTAATACCTTCGCATGTATATGGTACTCGTGGTAGTAACCTAAATTTGCCAGCTGTTAGGCTAGATGTTCAGAAACGTTCTGCTATTTAAAAGAGTGTCCAGATATACAATGTCATACCTGAAGAGCTTAGAGAGCCAATGTCAGATCAGATTTTAAAGCAAAATATGAAGCTTTCATACTGAGTCAATACGCAAATCAGGACTTAAATCATAGCTAGCCAAGGTAAGAGTAGTACAACCGTGATTCAAATTTTGTTTCCAGGACTTCTGTTGTATATTTGGTCTTAGTAATTGATATGCCTGATATCCTGATATTTCCAATATACCGTGTCTTGGAAAGGAGTAGTGCCTCATAAATTGGAATACTTTGAGTAGGGCACGCTTTCAAGTTATTTGTAGTAGGATTCATTTGAAGACTGTAACGAGAGAACAATAAAGGTGATAAAAGTGATAAATAAGGTAAGTGAAAACATTTACTAACAGTGGAATTTTCACGGGTACGGTTAGTGTCTATGGTTAGGGCTAAGGTAACCTATGGAGCCCCTTTCGAGATGTGACTCCTAATGGGTCAACTCAGGGTAAGATACGTATGCCATACAACTATCCTGTTCTTCATGAACCTAAATGTCCATCTGCTTGAAGTCGTGGATGAATCACTGTAGTCTGTTCTGCTATATTAGAAATCACGGATTCCCGTTACCAATAGCTAGGAGATTTTCATCTGATAAAATGCAGTGCCAAGCAGCTGAATCTTTAAAGTTAGGGAAGCTGAGAAAATGCGTCATCAGTTTTATAGATCATGAGGCGACACAGGGTTTTCAATATAATGTACGGTATTTCAAACAGCGGGCCGTCAAGTATTGCATAGTCCATGCCTATGCCTTTACCGCCTATGTGGATTTCAGGGCCAAAATTTCAGCTAATGCTACTTTGGTGAAAACTGGGGTTCAACGGAGGTCGTAAGGGGTTAAACATTTACGTCCGGAATTGTTTCTCATGTTTAACTGGACACACACTTTTAATAAGTTGCACAAGGGTGGTGCTATATCAGGAAGAAACCACTGTTACATATTATAAACATTTTAATGGTATCGATATCGACAACATATCGGTTATTTTGTATTTTTGTTGCAGTGACTGAGATGCTTAGTAATAAAATGAAAAAGTGAAAAAATATTCGTCACACTTCTGTATTGAGAGCAAAAGAAACCACGTTGAGATAAACAGTTGATGTGTTCTTAATGCCTATCTACACGTTAGTCTTTTGAACCCTTTTACTTATCCACTCTTCCAAATGCTTTGCATCGTCGTTGTCAACACTACTCTCAGTACGCCACAAAAAGTTATTAATAAGTTTGCTGTCAAATCAGTTTCTTCAATAATAAGTGTCGCTAGGCAAGAACGGATATCTCTTCGTATTTGGAGGGGTATAAAACTCAGAAACTAGTCAACTTTCCTGCCGTTTCGACAGCACAATAACACATTCGCACGAGTTGATGAGTGAACAAGTTAAAAAGATTTACGAGTAGATCGGCCTTAACCGGCCAGCCATAATCCATTTAATACAAGTTGATGATGAAATTCTGTCTCAAATTCAAAAATGTAATTACCATACACCTTAGATGATTTGGCAACAACCTAGCAAGACGGTTATGAAATTTGACGATTATGACTTTGTATGATCTTTTCTTGACACTTCTTGGGGGTTCACCCTAGTAATGGTGGCTCAATTTAACGATCTCCTTCTCAAAGATGAGACGACGCCCAGNCAACCTAGCAAGACGGTTATGAAATTTGACGATTATGACTTTGTATGATCTTTTCTTGACACTTCTTGGGGGTTCACCCTAGTAATGGTGGCTCAATTTAACGATCTCCTTCTCAAAGATGAGACGACGCCCAGCTTCAGGTCCCCTGAGTCTTCGCCATCACAACAAAAAGAATCTTTTTCATCCTGCTTTGCATTACTGTAACGTAAACTTAAACAACAACGTGGAAAGATAGACTACAGCAACAACTGCAAGCTAATAGAAGAGCAGCAATAGCTCCATGCAGAAGTTATCCTTTTCGCTATGCATCGCGTTCCGCCGCATGCATAACTTCTCTTAATTGATCTGCCTAATTATGTTTGAACTTAGCTCACAACCTTGGCAGCCGCCAGTGTTATTCTACACTCGGGTTTAATCTGAACTTTCTAAGCAAAGTTCCCTCTCGTATCTTATAATTGATAACGCGGCCTAGCCACGAGGAAACGCCGCAGGGGTTGCTGGAAACTAATATTTCCAAAGTTCTTTCATTGCGTCTGTCATGTTCTTATTATTCACGGCTGGTATGAGCTGACAGTAGGTGAATTTTACGGTCGTATCCAAGTTAAATTGAATAGGTTGAAGCTCAAGATTATTGCGCTTGCCGAGAACGGTAACGGTGATAATCATTTTTAGACTGAACACAGTTAGTAACACTGGGCAACAAGCAATTTGTTGTCGAAATTATATCAACTGTATTATCATCAAGTCTACCTTGTGATTCCAAATCTTATAACCATTTTTGTCTATCACGTCAAACTTTCAAGCAATCACGGCCTATTTCGTGTGCTTCATCAGTGCTATACCAACCGAACGCCCACTGGGAAGATTTTCAGACGAGTCCTGTAATGTTATTCCTACTAGTATAGCTAGTACGAATATCTAAAAACCTGACGTGCTAGCGAAGTTTCAGCTACAGATCTATAATCAAGGTCAAATATTGACTTTGGAATAGCGCGTAAAGTTGAGGCAACAAAAAAAAATTATTGCCCTGTGTAATCTTTGTCAAGATAACAGAACTCACAGCATATTCTCATGTGCACACATCGTACATTACCAATGGAAATATTATCCAACAGTGTCCGCACAGATTGCTTTTATAGAACGTTACGAAGCTTTACAGCAATATCTGTAATAAATTTTTTTAATGATTCTGATTAAGCATGTGGTGTTGCACGCCAGCCAGAGAGAGATTTTTGAGACATGTGGAGGGTATTCTTACTTTACTAGTGGACCCGCACGTGAAACAATTCACGCAATAATCGATATTTTTTAATTAATACCGGCCGTTGCAGAATCTTCTCTTCTCTGACTTTCTTCATTTTTTTCATTGATCCTTTGTCGTGCTTACAACCAGAGGGCTTTTTTTTTTCTCTGACTTGTCGTTTCATTTTCCCGCTCACGCTTATCAGCAGCTCTCATTCGCTTCTGTAACATTTTTGCTTCAAGTGTTTCGTGACTGTATCGCCTAGACGATTCATCTCTATCCATGCATTCGTAGCACATCTTCGATCTCGTATTACTTCTACGTTCCCATATTCCTTCTTCATTAGGCCTAGGCGTGCGTCTTCAATAGTCAGAGGCAGAAATAAATGTTGAGGAAAACACTACGATAAACTTAAATGTAATGCCAGCTAGCTTGTATGCATGTCAGCGCTCCGTAGCCAAGATACGGTCTTGCAAACTTAAATATCTGCTTCACTGAAATCCTGAAATTTTGGGCTATGAAACAAAATTCGCATCTTCAGAGAACGACAGTGTGAGGGATGATAAGCATGGTATGGAGCTGGAGGATCACACGGTAATGGACAGAAATACATAGAATAATAAGATCTACTTCAGTGAGCCCCCTTGGAACGGGAACAACGCTGCTGCAGAAGAAGAAGAAGAGAAACACAGTAAGCTAGAAGAAGGAGTTGTCTACCACCCTTGAAGAATCATCATTTCATGAGTGCTCCGTTAGTCATCTGCCGAATTTATACGTCGTGATCTGAGAGAAGAAAGTTACAAAATCGGACTCCAGAAGCTGCACACATTGTCCCGATTTCAAAAAGGGTTTCAATCAAGAAATGCCTTCAGATAAAGGGATAAGGATCAGCCTTAGTCATCTTCTGCAACCTGGTCATCGATTTACAAAATCTGCAGCCTGGCTTATTCTTCGCCTATTTCTTTCAAAGCGGACACGAAATCAGTAAATAAATAATAAATAAAGACACCAAGTGTTTTATTATATAAGAATATATAATATGCGAATTTCGAGAGCAGTAGCGAAGCCTGTTTTAACCTATTGTGGCATATTCTGGTTAGGATTTTGAGTTTACTACATATTCTTCATATATAGTGAAGATGGCAAAACGCAGAATTATCCCGTATATATGACATTTTATGATATTATTCCCAAAAAAGTACTCGTCCGCTTGAATCAGAAAAGCGATGCACTACTCTGTTCAATGACTGCCAATAATTTAAAAGAAGTCGCATTGCAAGGTGCCTAAGTCCTCTGCCTCCTGTAATGCACAGTCCAGCGTGTTGGGTATCCAATACAAGATATAGATATCTATTTTCCTGAATAAGTGTTGCGTATGAAGTAATTGTTTATTTGAATAATAAGGTGAATAGTTAGTCAGTTTTGAAACCGATATCTTACGCTAAGATTTACGACATTACCAGAAATATTCGGATTCAGACTTCGCTTGTACCTTTATGGTAAAACCTAGAAATCTGAGAGTTTAAAGTGGCAAAATTTCGTTAAAACTCCGTGCTTGGGATCACTGAACATAGCCGAGGTGATTCGCCAAACCTGCGCAGTTCAAAAAGGACTATCGTAACATGCTCATGAAGCAAAACGCACTGAAAAGCTAACAGCGCGTGCTATATAATATCGCATTAAAATGATTGCTCAGCAACGGTCTATATCTCCATATCCAGCTTCTGCTACAACGCAAAACATTACACTGAGAAACGAGCGCTGCATCGCGGTATCATTGTTTAGCTTCTGACTATGATGTAAACAATATAATGAAAATCAAACAGAACATCAGAGTATCGCTTTCTATTCTTTATTTAAACAGGAAATTTTGCACTACGCAGCAGCAACCACAAAATTAAGGTATCTCTATGCAGCTTAGAAATGACGGGACGAATCTTGGCCATCTCTCTAGAGCTCAACATGCATATATAAGACACACACACAACAACATTGCCTGTTCTGCTTACCAGAAGAACGCAAGTTGTCGCCCATAGTGAAACTTAATGAGTTGTATTTCAGTTTTATCAGGCGATGCCATGGCACTGCACCGCAGCCAGACGCCGAAGCTCTTTTCCATTCTTCAAGAGGCCAAGTAAAGGGCGTCTCATTGTCACAGAGTTGGCCCTCATGGCGGTGCTTTAGCGCCCCAGGGACTCCAAATCAGCCTTGTTTATGCTAGAGGTCGTCCAGTGCAACAATTTAATAAAGGTTTGAGAATAACACGAAGTGGCAGGAGCCTTACAAGACAGAAAAGAGAGGCTGTTTTCCTGAGGTAATCACACGCGCACAACTTTCAGCAAGGAGACGCAATAGAGCTGTTTGCTTCCTACGCTTTTAACGTTTACGGCCCACGGAATTAAACGGCGAGACGAGTCGCTTGCCATCGAGAATGAGTGGGCTATTGGTGCGGGCTGTATTTTTGCGTAGTGTGGCATTGAAGTGTTACATAAATCTGGAAAATGAATGCATTACGGGGTATTCTACAACATCTTCGATGTCACAGTTATTGACACTTCAAAGAGGCAATGGATGGGACGTGCCTAATATATCTTGAAAAATCTGGAACCCACGCACGAAGCTGTTTCCACTCAAGATAAACGCGCGTCGTTACAGTACGAAAGAAAGGAAAAATACAAGATGATAGCACTTGACCCGTAGGAGAACAGAAAGGGAGAGAAGCAAAGTGGGCACGAAAGTAATATGTTCCGAAGGCCTAGCTGTGGCAAAAGTATTCTTGAAGACAATCCTTGAGGCACTATGCGCCCCATAATATGAAGTAGGCGAACCTATTTAAGAAATTCANCGTAAGAAAACCGAAAGGGAGAGAAGCAAAGTGGGCACGAAAGTAATATGTTCCGAAGGCCTAGCTGTGGCAAAAGTATTCTTGAAGACAATCCTTGAGGCACTATGCGCCCCATAATATGAAGTAGGCTAACCTATTCAACAAATTCACATAGCCTATAGGAGAGGCAAAAATTTTGTTGTTTGTTAATAACTGTAGTGAGGTAAGGTGCATACAATTATGGATTATGATACAGTTTTAGAGAATTTTATAGAGTATAAGCTTTGAAATCCCCAATTTGTAATAAATTAGGTACGAATTTCTAAAAGTAATTTTAAAAAGTCGGTGGTATCTTCTTCAGTTTCTATTGAGTGATCGAATAAGGTAAAATAAGTCAACTTTGACCACACCCTAACCTGGGAAACCCACATGCACTGGTTGGTGCTGCGGGTATAGGCCCACTGGCCCCAGATGAGTAAGTTTAGCTGCAGTCGATCTCGGGTCACCAAGAACTATGGCGCCAATTTGACGGAATGAGCAAATGCCCCGAGACCCTCACCCTCCTCATTTCTGAGGAAGGCAGTTCCGCCACGGCGCCGTGCATGCACACACAACTGTCGAGTCAGCATACCAAGATCTGCAAAGAGCTCGCGTGCCTGGTTGGGCATCGAACATGCGAGCGATACAAGGTGTTAGAGCTGAGAACGGAAGCATGCTGCTACCGTGGTTTTTAAGTCATTGCCAATTGGTGCAACTTCGTCGAAATCACCGCAGAGTGACACGGGCTAATCATGCAACGTTTCATGTCTCAGAAATAATCACTTGACAGCAGGGTTGGCTGGTTTAAACCAAATAAAATACATGTTTTTTTGTTAGTATGGTTTTTATTTGATTTGTTTGGTTTTTAGTCATAAATATTGCAAAATAAACAGTTTTACTTCTTGATATTATTAAATTTTATTTACAAAATTGAAAAGATGAGTTAATGCGTTTCTATTTAGGAATCAGTTGACTGTTAGGACAGTTGGAGTCAATCATTGCTTATGTTTATTAAAAACCTATAACCTATTGAATTTTGTGTTATTTCATTTCAGAGATGCATTTCTAAATATATTCTGGTATGCTGGTAGCTACTGAAAATTAAAAGTAGTAGTTAAATTTGCTATTATATAGCTAGTGAGCTCATGAGAAGGATGTAGGCATACAGCAACTTCATTTTCTTAGCTCAATACTCTGCATTTCATTAGCTAGTAGCTAGCCATTTCTATCGAGGTTTCTTTCTATTTTTAAGCTTTTCTCGTTTTTTTTTTTCACATGAAATATTGATAGAACTATAAAAGACAACAAATATCTCAAAAAACAGTGTTTTTTCTTTGTTTCAACCAAAAAACTTGGCTTTTGGTTTAAGCAAAAAAAAAAAAAAAACATGGTTTTTGGCAACCCTGCTTGCCAGCTAGTTTAAATTTTATTTTGACCGCACATTGTACGTTTTCACTTACCGTATCTTTTCAGATACTGTCGTTGATAAAGCAAATACTCTAAAACAGCTCGTCTGTATCCCATATTTGACTATTTTTATAACTTTTCAACTAAACGCCTGATCGCTGAATGAAGACTATACAGCTACAATGGCTGATTACATGGCGCGCAATTTGCCAAACCTTAAGCAGGCCTAGCAAAATAATGTCACCCCGGAAAACGCTATATCCTTTTGAGATTTTTGCCAATAATAATTTATTGGGGATTCAGTGATATTAGTTAAAAATATGTCTACAGATTACTATTGATAGTAGCTTCCATCCCATAAAACTTCGTTATCAGAAAAATACTACTGACTGAAATATATTTAATTAAAATTTACTACTTTGTAGTGGATCACGGCAGTAGCCTTGGCAGTAAAAGTACTTTTGTTGATTGCTTAGTGCCCGTATATAATATTTACTATATGAATTTATGCATCTAATGAACAGAAACGATTCATCAAAAAAGTGTAAGTCGTCTACTTTTCGATATTGTTGCTCAGCCTTATCTGCTAATGGCATCGTACATTCATTTATTAGTAGCTTCGGCCAAATGCATAACAGCAGATAAACTAATTGGTTCTTTATAGTCTTGAAAGCTGTCTGCAATTATTTCTTTTCAGAAAATTATTGTGCAGCCGCCTAGTGACACAGTAGTGACTGTGTTCGAGGGGTTTTCAGAAGTGTAAAAAATAAGGATAAGATGATTGCTGAACTATTAGCCTGTATTACCTTGAACCCATCAATGCCAAGTATACCAGAGTCAGCTGGACTGAGTGCGACGAGGGTCTATCCCTATCTTGCATCAATATAAACTGATGCATACCTATATAATGAAAAGACATTCCTAAAAAAGTGATGACCAACGTCTGCTATAGGCAGAAGTCACTGACAACAAGCACGAAAGTCCTAACAAAGTCCCTGATACTGTGAAATTTATTTTCATGATAGACCCTGGTGGGATCATACAGTAAGGGCTCCTTGCTTACCTGGAAGTGTTACGTCGCCGTTAACTCAGAATTATGCAGATATAACACCTGCCCGCACTTAGTTCAACTGAGTCGGGCGTGCCTATTCATAACTGAGGTTCATAGCCAATAGGTTAAGTGTCTGGACACCTTCTTCGCTTAGTATTACCACGCTTGAAAATCGTGGGGTAATATTCTTAAACGGTGACAAATAAAAGAAGCGCGACTATTTCACCACAGGAATAACTATGAAAAGCTCTAAAGGCTTGTGCAGCATCAATCCTTGCCTCTGCTGACAAAAACTTGACAGAATCGATGTTATGACACAAACATCGAATAGTTTTGCGTTCAAAGTCCGCTGATGGTGAATTTTTATTCATTAGACGTATAAATACATGTTAGCTAAATGTTACGAGCATCCTTAAAACAATGATCGTCGAAGTTATCCTCAGTAATAATAATGCTATTTTAATGTTAAAGCTATGCTTTGCCATGATCCATTTTGAAAACACAGAACCATTTAAATACACCTATTTTATCAACGAAATTGTAGGAATTAGTAGTACCATGGCAAATAAAACTAGAGCACTCTGAGAGCGCATATCTCCACCAAGTAAGGCAACGGTTTCGCAAAATTCAAATTGACTCTGAATCCATTATTTTCTTTTTATCAACTCCAAAATCTACTCACTCGTGCCTTTTGATAGTATTAAAAGTTTGTGCAACTTTTTGATGATCAGTTCAAAACTTTTTGACGTAGGCTACAAACATTATAACAGACATTACTCAAACATACAAACGAACCAACCGATCTGCACCAAAATTCAATCATTTATATCTTTTAACATTATTAACAACTCCAGTAAATTTCATAAAGTTTCATTGAAAACTTTTTGAGTTATTGCGCTGCCAAGCACAAACTCAAACACAACGACAAACAAACTAACATCATCACAAAAAATTTGGTCATTTATTCTTCGTGATGTACCTAACAACTCGTGTAAATTTCATATAAATCTGTCCATAACTTTTTGAAATATGACATTAAGAAAAATGAGGCAGACAAATAAACAAACAGATGGACGGATCTTCACCAAAAAAATCATCTGTTCCTCCTAACATACCTAACAATCCCTGCAAGTTTCGTCAGTTATCTTGACAGACAGCATACAGACAGGCAGACAAACTCGACGAAAGCATAACCTCCTTGGCAGACGTAATTATATACAAATTTATAGCAAAATACACCTTGCTTCCTGCAATAATTATACAAAAATGCAATAAAGGCACGACCGTTGTTCGGGGTAAAGAGCAGAACAAAACATCATCTACAGCGGTTTGGAAATACACGACAGCGTATGGGTACTGGAAGGAAAGACATTCCGAAAACCTAGGCAAGGCAATGGTAACCAAATGGGTCCCTCAGGGATCGAGCGCCACCCTCTCGGCAAAGGAGTTCGCCTGGACAAGAACTACTGCATGACTGCCTCCATATTTCTTATCTGTGCATTCAACATAGATAGACACGGCAGTGACCAGTTCCAAGAACCCCAACACACGATCTACAATACTAGACAGAAGTGAAATGTCCTCAGCCAGGCCCAAATGAGGAAAACCCATCATATAATTCGGGAAACAATGACCAACGTCCAGCTAAAGTTGACGTCAAATGGCAGTTGCTGGTCAGAGGAAACACTCCATCCTCGCCAAGAAGGACGGATCAGAATACGAATAGCCTACAATCAAGCCACCAAGCAGATAACCTGAGAGGATTTACGGTAGGTATAAAGCGATCATGGCCTGTCGCATAAAGTACGTCTATAAATGATAAAGGTCAGAGCAATGCTCAGGTCTCACTTCCGTAACAAATACCGGCGGAACCCCGACGGCACTTGCTCGAGAGGTCCAAAAAGAGGAGATGTTTTGCTGACAGCAATGAACCAGAGGACCTGAGAACCTAATAAATTCATGAGAATAAATTACCCCAATTTGAGGAAGGCCCTTCTCCTCATGCACTCAAATTATGAGGACCGTCCAATCTTTTGATATCGAATTTGTGGAGAGTTATTGCGGACGTAATTTATGGGGAGCATACGCAGGCTAGCTTGGACTTTTTGGAAATATATTACAGTTGCATAATCAACAGCCGAAACTCGAAAAAAAATGCAACAGAAAGAAAAAACTGGCAACTCTCCGAGCAGCAAAGGTCAGAAAATGATCCCAAAACGGAAGTCCCGTCCTCATTTAGTTATGTATAAAAAATCCGTATAAAAAAGATTAAGCCACATTTACTTTCACTGGAAAATTCTGGATTATTATGAATGAACATTACGGCACAAAAAATATCTAGAAAAACTTTTTCAGCTCTATGTGAGTGTTGTATGTATCAGCATCTAATACAAACCGTGGTCTTTACTCTGTCTGCCAACGACTATTTTGCCTCTATAAGATGTGATCACTGATGAAGGATATCTTCCTTTGTTGTGACACAGTCTCTCCCTACGCTTTCCATTCGTTCGAAAATACAGTAATACTCTTTGTCCTCACAGCATGAACAGAGACCAGCGCATTTCAAACTGTGCAAATAAAAATACTAAATAGTTGGTTGAAGATAAGACATTGCCACGAAATTACCATGAATGCTAGCGGAGGTTGGACGCAGGTTCGTTATGCCCAGAAAACGGCAGAGTTACTCTCAATGCTCTCAGGTTATACCCGTGGGTCCTCTATAGGAGGCTAGTCAATAGACCTAACAAGCTCTAACTTAATCTGGGTAAGACCTTCGCGACCTTTTCTTTCGTGTCCAGCTGTGCCGCTTTCGGCCTTCGCTCAATTGTTCCCGAGCGCAGCATTTCGTGAGCTGCCAAAATTGCGGACAGACTGTGAGGTATTTGCCCAAAATGCTCTTCTACGTCGTGAGGAAGAGGCCAAGTGGTGGCGCCGGAACTGCGGCGTGGCGTCGAAAGCTTTGGCTGCAGCACAGATTAGCTGACGATCTATATTACCGTGGAACCTCTTGTTTCCCTACTGAATGATCACATGTGTTGGTCTGATCTAAGTAAGCGATCATCGTCGTAATGAATATGTTGTGCGCGATCGATGGATTTGCGCGATCGATCGATCGCGCTGCGCAAACGATCGATCGATCGTTCGTTCAAACGCCTAAACTAACCTAACCCAACCTAATCTAATGTAACCTAACCCCATCCCACCATTAATTAAAATTGACGGTGCCCGAAATTTCAAAATAAACAAAAAAAAGCCTTGCCTCCCCTAACCCACCCGATATACTCAGAAATAGGGGGAAAGTTGAAGAAAAACATTGATTAGGCTAGGTTAGGCGTTTGAACGATCGATCGTTTCCGCAGTGCGATCGATCGCGCACAACAAATATACTAAAGCCTTTTTGCTTTTCCTGCATCGAGGTTTGGAATGAGTTCGGCAAACAGGAAAGCCTAAAACTAGGACATTAGAATAGCGAATATCATCAGAAACTACTGTACATGCTTTATATATCTTTTGAAAGTACCTCCATGTCTAATTTGCTCGAAGTGCTGTAGTGACTGGACATATAGTTCCGAAGATACACTTGAACTGCTTCCTCAAGAAACAAGACGATAAAAAAGCACAAAATTGATATTTTACTAACCTAGTACAACGTCATAGTACATCCACAAAAGTGAATTTTTGAACTCATTAACTGTTTTGTCTCCACAATTCCACCCGAAATTGGGGTATTAACTAGATTCCTCAAACTCAGAATTGTTCCGTACACTCGTGACGAGCACTCGTGATGCTTCGTGACATAACTTACTCTTCTCGCCCTTGCTCGTACATGTCGCTTCCTAAAATCGTAATCATGATGCAAGTACGTCGATTTTTTTTTTTTTTTGGGTGAGTGATCTTCGAATTTAACAGGTTACTCTACATTATATAGCAGTTATACGTTAGGCTACATTATGGTAGATAGTGTGGTGCATCCCAGGTGATGAAAGGTTAAATTAGCACAGGTTGGATTAGTTTGGTACGCACCTACCTTACGTTACGCTTAGCGGACGCGTACATCACCTTCAAGCTGGTATGCCTGTCACATCCATGAGAGTAAATACAGAAAAACGGAAACATTTAAGTTCACCTCACCTAGAGCGAAACCATCTTTGGTCCACTGGGCGCGGCCCTGCTGGTAGTCTACAGCACAGCGAAGAGTGACGCTGCTGCCTTCCGCGGCCAGGATGCTCTCGGGAACTTCTCTGAACTGCTGCCCAGGTTCGTCTGAGTGGAAAAACGAAAAAAATTTCTATGAAATTGTTGATATTATGTGCATGTAAGAATATAGATATGGATTTTGAAAGTTATTTCTATGTTAACTTAATAACTATATTTCTACTTAATGTTGTATTAACTTCGTGATTGACGTCAAACCGCTCATGCTAGTTGCATTTGTAGTTTTCACGTATTTGTTTAGCGCATATTTATTTTCTGATGTTTGTTTGCGCTATAAATTAGTTTTGTTGGCATTTAAGCGTAAAATGAATTCAATGGTGGACATTTGTGGGTATAAAAAAAGATAATTTGTCTCGTAAATTCAAATCGCGCAAATTGATAACTTGCAAAAACGAGTATATAGTACTAGTGTAACTATTGCATCTGTATAAAAAGCTGTACTGTTTTTCTGGTTTTACCAACGCTCTAATTGCTTGAAACAATCACCACAAATTTAAACGTTTTGCACCCGTTTAAACCAAACCTGTATAACAGTTAGCCATTTTGCAAAACTACTTGATAGTTCTGCAAAGCGTTTAGACTGTCAACAGATGAAACATTTTGCATACCGTAACTGTTTAAGTAGTTGTACAAAATTGTTAACCGTTTTACAGGTTTGATTTGAACGGGTGCAAAACGTTTAAAAATCTGGTGATTGTTTAAGGCAATTAGAGCATTGGTAAAACGCAAACAGAAAAAACAGTATAACACAGTATAGTCACTAACAAAATAGACTTTTTCATTAGTCCTACGGCAATACGATTCGGAAAATATTTTTGGTTGGATAAAAATATTGTATTGATAAGCCCAATTAAGGCCATAGGCGTCAAACAATTAACGCAATGAATTGACGGCTGGCAGTTAAATATTAATGGCAACCCTTGGCGCTGAGATTTTAAAGCCGTGCGCAGACGAGCGACATCTTCTCTGATTTCGACCAGACAAAATTGTCAGATCATCAAGTTTGGCTCGACATTTCAATACACACGTAGCGGAGGAAACGTTCTGCAACGGCAATCTCCTTGGGTAAAGCCTTTAGAAGTTGAATGGAAAAGAAATTGTAAACATTAGTTTCATAAATTTTTTAGCTTATTTACACGCCGGTTTTTTTTTAGTCAACGTGCATAGTACTCAACAACTGAAAGTTTTGTACTATCTCTTTGATTGTTAACAAAATTTTGAGATGTAGGTTTTCTGCGGTTATCATCGCTGTAACCTGGAAACAAATACATTGTATACTTTTGATGTTGCAGTTACAATCACCATCATGTAATGTAAAGTTTAAAGAAAAACGAGGCGTTACATACCATAGCAGTCAACAGATAACAGGGAAAACTGGAATAAAAGTTGCTTTGAATTGCCCCAAAGCTACGAAAAATATTCGCCCAGACGCATCCTGCAGAACTCGCTCTTCAGGCAACTTCTTCGCCGATTCTTGTGGAGCATGTGTTGGCGAAATGCCACTCTCGGCAATTTTTGCTTCTCGTCTGCATTGGGCTTTATCAACTGGTATAACTGAAAAAATGCAGGTTGCATAACTCACAAGTATAGTAAGTGTTAATTGTAATTATTGATGCAGGTTCACGTCAAGATCTTTGGTATACTCGTACCCAAGGCTATGCTGGTGTAATTAAAACAGTACACCATTGTATTTACTTAGGACTATATATATTACAGTTTCTCGTCCCGTCAACACCGGGAATTATACAGACAGGGGCTCATCCGTGCACCCTTGTGTTTTAATAGAATAAATACCAGGTGTGGTGCCAGGAGTCGATCTGGGGACCCTTGGGTGAAGTTCGAGCCACGAAGCTCCGGCCACACTGATGCGCCGCCTCCTCGCCGCAGGTGAAGCGAAGAGGTTAATGTTGGGCTCTCTGGTGGACGAGCTGCTCCACAAGACTGTTGCCCAAAGCTGCCTGCCGAAAATGCGGCAGAGGGGGCCTAATCTGGCACCGATGCAAGCAAGCCATCCAACCTCCCCTTAAAGGCCGAAAGAGTACCCTCAAGTCCCCGGAGTGCAAGCGGAAGACAGCTAAAAAGGCGAGGACCCATCACAGAGAATGAGTGTTCATGTCTTGTTCGTACACTCGCCAGTGCTCTGCTGTTGAAAGATTGTACTATGCAAAGCTTGCCAAGGCGTATATGCTGCTTTGTGCAGACCTTAAGCTCCTTGTACAGGAAATTTGGGACCAAGCCCGTTATTATCTTTCAGGTGTAGATAATAATATACCTCTCCCTACGTCGCTGTAAAGAGAAAAGTGAAAGTCTCCTGAGTCGCTGCCAGTAATCCAACTCACGCTAACCAAAAATTTTTGCCGTGAATGTGCGCTGGATCCCCTCCAGCTTCTGAATTTCACCCATGACACAGGGCTCCATAACCGGCAGCAACACTCGGCTAAGGGCAAAATAAGAGCTTTATACAAGGTCAGCATGGGTCCTTCTTCTCTCGTTCGGAAGGTCCTCCATAGCCACCCCATTTGGCGAGGACACCGGGTCAACTTGCCGCTATCTTGCACTATGAAACCCAGATCTCTAAGCGAGCTCTGTCGCACAATGTCATTACCACTAGCGTCGACACACGAAAACTCGTAATCAGGATGTTGTCCGTAGCGAAGTAACTCAAATTTATTGCTGTTGAATTCCATGTTGTTCTCCTGTTTCCAGCAGTAGATCCTGTTTAAGTCTTTTTAAAATTCAACACAATCGTTAATGTTTGAGATTTGCCGTATGCTCTGGTGTCAGCGGCGAAGAATGATGCCCCCGATGAAGAGTGGTTAAAGTCCATATCGGAGATGTGCAGCAGGAACAGGAGGGGCCCCAGTACTGAACCCTGGGGCACTCCACTACGCACCTCTGACTCCTTCGAGTGACATCCATCCACTGTGATTGTTTGTACACCGCGTCTACAGCCAGACCCCGCCAAGGCAATCCTTAATAAGCCTGTGGTGCTCTAATAAATGAGAGACGCACGATCTTAGTCTTCGAAAGCCGTACGTGTACGTGAATAAGCTCCCTCATATACACGTACGGCTCCGCCTTAATATCTTTGCCAGAATGCAGCGGCCAGCACAAGCACTCGCGTGTTTGCGTTTCTTTCAGCTGTTGTGGCTCAGCGGTTAGAGTGGCCTCGTGGTAATCTCTAGATCCCCAGATCGAGTCCTGGCTCGACTCTTAGTATTTAGACTGAATATATATATATATATGAATTTATTTACGCATTCTCTAACTCCTTAAGCAAATAGTTTTTTTTTTTTTCGCAATCTGTTGGAAGGATGTACTCGAAGTAGTAGCTGAAGGGATTAATATATTCATTCATTTACATATGTCATGTCCATCTCAAGTAAAAAGATATGGAATTAAATAGCTCTACTTTCAGTTGTTATCCAACTCTCTACGCAGGATTTAAAACATCGGATTTTGAAAGCTGTAAATGGGTGAAAAATTTTCCCAGGACGGGTCTCTTAAGTCCGCTACACACGAGAATCAGAATAAGAGAACGTTTGTCCTTGCGCTCTTCTGATTGCGTGGCCTCGAGTGCAGCTTCAACTTGTTCAATATTTCATTGTTTAATAACTGCTTAAAATGTGAGCCGCCCCTGCAGCTTTTCCGAGGCAGCAAGTTCCAAGTTCACAGTTTCGAATATTATTATATTCCTGGCGCGCCGCCCGCACGTCATAAGACGTGATCTAAGCAGTGAAACTTAGTTTATTATATCGCATCAGTAGATGAATGTTTTGTCCCGGCATTCCTACCGGAAAGTCTCAGTTGGCCGAGTGCGCTACTACTGGAGGAAAACAAGGCGCAGAGAATAGACAAAGACGCTCGAGTTGACGGCCTATTTCGATTCCTTGTGTTCGAAAGAGAGTAGAGGTGTCCCGCGGACTGGTCAGCTATTTCGACTGACAGCCGACCTCGCGGAACTGAAAGGGAAATATAGAGAACCTACCTAACTTAAAAACTAACCTCGTCAGCAGGAACTGCAGCCAGCTGTAACATCTCCTGCGGAGAAGGTACTCAGGTTTGCTCTTGGGTTTGTAAGGCCCATGTGTATTAATTCTGACAGGGGCAGGGCCCGCTAGAATATACCCGTCAGGGCAATGTTTCGAATATCTCTTTTAATATCGAGTGAGTTTCAATTCTCAGAGACATGTATTGTAATGCGTTATGTGTAAACGCATAAAGCCGTAACCACACTTACCAGAACTGTTATTCCTGCCCGTGAAATAACATTAAAAGCGATATTTAGGAACGTAAGTCTCGTTTCCCGGAAACGATTTACGTCTGACGAATATAGAATGTACGCTGGGTCTTAACATCTTGTAGAGGAGTTTGACTATAAAGAACGCTCATTTGAGTTATCTGTCGTTGAAGTGTGAGTTTGTTTCAATTTGGAGAGACTGTTAATAGATGTAAAAGTAAGGAGCAAGAGGTTGAGGTCGTTGTAATTGGATCACAAAGTAGGAATGATAAAAGTTAAATTTCCTCCACCGCACACTCCAATTAGGAAGCAGACATGCACTGATTTGTGACGCAGATAAATCTCCTCTAGGCCCAGAGGGGTGTAGTAGGGTTGCAGTGGACCGCATGTTGTCGAATCTACGGCGTCATTGATAAAGGACTCGGAGCAGCTGCCCCCCCCCCCCCCTCCCCCCGTTCTGACAACCGTCGTTCTTGGTTAGTCTGGTGTTACCACCCCCACCCCGTTAATAATTAATATCCTTCACTGGAAAATAAAAAGTTTTATCTCGTGACTACCAGCAAGGCCGCTCTGTAACCCACGCAACCACAACTATTAGCAAAGTATCTATTTAGCGTTATAGATACTTGTAAGCCCCTTGATATTTTAGCATTATTTACTATGCATAATGACGCATTCGTTAATGTTGAAACTTACTCGAGACCAGTTGGTCATTTTAATGGGGCCCACGTACGTGTTTGCGTTTGTGCTCCCGGTCATACATCCAGTTTCTGAATTATTACATAGCTAACGAAAGCTTCCCTACATAATAAGCAGGATTCTCTGCGATAGAAGGAGCCAGAAAGGGATCGAAGGGCATATGCAGTTATGCGTCTGTCAAAACAAGGCACACGGACACTCAGAGAGACAATAACTCGGGAAAGAATAGACCATTTAGTGAACACAAAGACCGAGAGCATCAAAGTAAGCACTGCAAGAAAAATATCCTGGATGTCCACCACAGCTACAGACTTGGATTTTTACCCGTGTGACGAGCTGCCTGGGACCATACCTACGTCCGGTGCCAGTCAGCGCGGGTTTTGCGATTAGTGTTCGGTTATTTTTGCCTGTCCTGATAAATGCATTTGGGGCAAAACTTAAAAAACTAACAGTATTATTTTTAAGTAGGTCTTTGCCAGCCTTTATGTTATTAGTCAAAACCATGACTGTAATTTGCCTGGAAATTTTCAAAATTTTTGACTGCTAATCTTATAACATGTCTTTTGTTGCTAATCAACAAGGTATTATGTATGAGCGTAAGGGGGTGAGCTCTTGCAATAACGGAGTCTGGATGTATGATCACTAGAACTTATTAACGGCTTATGTCAAGGCATTAGTTGCATAATTGTTTCATATCAGGATTAGGATTACGGAAGCACAGTTGGACGAAGCATATACGAAAAGTACCTAATGCAGTAGTGCCGGCTGTGGAGTTTCTTATAACACTTTCTCTCATAGCGTGGTTCATGTACAACATTTCAAATACAATTGTGGTGTTCCTACAACAGAGGCAAGCTAATTCGTGAGAAAAAAAAAAGGTTAAGTATCCTCCTCCCTCGCCCCTCCGACTAAAATTATAACAATTAGAAATTCACTCTGAGAGAGCGAACCTCCGCCAAGCAGCCCAGTGCTAACGAAAATTTCGAAGTATGTCCAGGTTCCAGGATTTTTTTCGTATCAAAATTGCATCATCTGTTTTCCGTAACATTTCTAACGGTTGCTGTATATTTTATGAAGCTGTGTCTATAATTCTTCGATTTATATTGCTAATAAAGATAGACAACGGAGGTAGTAAATTATAGAATACGCTGCCTTGCATACATTTCCTCTAGCCCTAATACTTCAAAAGTTCGCCATAAAGATAATTAGCTGCAACACAAGCAGTCAGGCGAGGCGTCTAGAGAATTTCCTCCTTCCGATAATTTTTCAGTCCGCATATTGAGCGCCAGCGACTTCAGGTCAAAATTATCTCGCGATTAGACGTGGAATGTCTCGGGAGATCAAGAAATTCGTGCCCGGGAGTTTCCATCTGTTAGGATATCGATCCAAAAATCCAAGTTGAGCTGGAAGAATAAAAGCGACGGAAAGAATCTGCTGAGGAATGAAAAATCCAGAGCCCAAGTGTCTGGGAATTTTACGGGTTGACAGTCGGTGTGGTGGCCGGAGCTGGAGAGGTTGGGTCACGCGCCTTAATTGGTGGAGTGGTGGGGAAATTTCCCAGCTGAGTGAGGAATGTGTTGAATATATAATAGTGAGTTTAAGCCTTCTGAGCCACAGTAAAGTGCCCAAAGGTATTACAAAAAATGAGGAAAAGTTAGGGGTATACAGTAAGTCGATAAAGACGTGAAACCCAAGCGCGTGGGTATAACCGACAGAAGCAATGCCATGAGAACAAGCCTAAAATTAAGAAGAGGGCATACAGAAGAAATCATCATCAGAAGCCGTATGCAAATAGAAGAGAGCAAAGTCGGCACGAAGGAGAGATGTCGTGAAGGCCAAGCTAAGGTTAATGTAAGCCTATAAAATCAATCAAGAAGCCCCCCCCCCCTTCCAGGGGGCATAGGATGGGTCATACGCCGTAGGGTTACGTTAGTTAGGTTTGCTTATGCGATGGAGAGCAGCGCCCTAGGGGTTTGTGTAGGTTACCTTAACCATTAGCTAGGCTTTCGGAACGTCGGTCTTTCGTCCCCACTTTGCTTCCTTCCAATTTCATACTACTACTAGTTTTACCTTAATTTATTTATTCTCTTCTTTCTTTCCAGACTTGCTGTTCTCATACGCGTTGATCCTGTGTGGAAACACCCTCGTGCATGGTGGGTTCCACGTATCGATCGTCATACTATATGTCTCTTCTCTCTTCTTCTGTGACATCGCCTTCGTGGGGAAATGGAGGCATAAACCCATGGCTATAACTAACTCACTCTAGGGGAACGACACCTATAACATAAAAGGCCTATGGGCAAACCTAAGAAACTCCCTATTGCCTATCTTATGCTCAATTCAGTAAGAAGTGTACTAAGAATAATCACGAATCCCTTCACTATTCACCCTAACAATAAAAGCCATTATTTCTTAACTTTGTCCTTTGAAGAGTATGACGGTGTCTCCAGCTGCTATTGTCAACGAATCAACGAAAAAAATTTATGGTGCTTCTGAAATTTCTAGAGCTCCGAAATCAGGCTGGCAAAATTCGACGTTTGTGGACCGAATGGCTCCACATTCAGTGCCTTTCATTATTCCCCTAGGCGCATTAATCCATTCAATATGCTACACATTTATAGTTAAGAAATTAATTATTTTGTCACATTCACTGCAAACTTGAGTCCTCGATCGAAATATTCACCGATCTAACCTTCACGTTTCTTTATAACTGAAGAGAAACTAGCTGGGAATACTACTAGAAAGCCGCTCTCCGGGACCGTTCTGGTTCCGTACCAATGCATGCAGCCGAAAGAAAAGAATCAGCCACCAAATCTTCACTCTCGAACAGTATGACCTCACATATGTCAGCCTTATCAACAAGGGGACGTTCGCTCCCAAAGAAAGACTGGTGGCAGTTGAGGGTCGGCAGTAAGCCTTGCAGTGAGTCCTATCAAGTACGGGCGCCCAAGGCAAGCAAAAAAAATCAAGGAAGGCCTACAGTAAGCCATTGCCACAGTCTTTTGTTGGAGTACAGCCGTTGCTGACGATAGCAAGGTTCGTTCTATCTTAGAGGCCCCGGCTGCTTGAGATACGACCTCCGGGGGAGCAAGTGATGGCTCAACGGTAGAGAGGATGCAGGCAGGAAGCTGGCGTAGCTTTAGCCACGAGCGAAAGACAGCGTAGAGAATTTCAGCTTAAACCTTGCAACAGTCTTGAGGCGTGTTCGATTGAGACGTCGCAGTCGAACAGTCAAGTGCACTTGACTTGACTTTTCGGACCGATATAAGCGTGTCCCAATCGAACGGATTTTTGGACTTAAGCTGTAAAAGACTAACCTAAGCTGTGATGTCACGCAAGCTGCAACGTCGTCCTTCCTTAATTAAGATTGGTTAGAAGTATGGAACTGGCTCAGTTAACTTTTTAGAGGTTATTTGTGATACATCGTACGCAACAGGGATGGCACTTTGTAAACAGAACACAACATTGGACCGCGAAAGAAGCAAAGAGCGTAACGGGAGGACTCACGAGAAATTAGCATAAAAAAAGGGACGTCATCAATGACGTCATATCGACGAAACTATGGCTGAGCAGCCTAAGCGTATTTTAACTAATTTCGCCAGGAAAATCGTCGTAAATTGTGAATAGTATCTATTCAGCGCATAAATAAAATATTAATGAAGAGAAACTGACACTGAGGTAATTATCAAACTAATACATATATTGTCGACTTCTAAATAAAATTCAACATTTCTGAAAATAAATTTCCCATCATCAGAAAGTTAAAATACTAACCTATACCTATAGATAAAAATCTTCTTTATTTCAACTGTAGAGAGGGGAGCCTATAGATGTTATCTGGGGAAGTCTAAAAAGCGAAGAAATAAAGCGGCGTGGAGGGGCCGGATGTCAGCTCCTTTACAGTCAGCTGATGCGGGGCTAATTGGGGATAGTGTGAAGCAGTACAGCTGAGGCATAATGTTTAGGTTACGTCTTGTTCTGTGGATGTAGAGGGATTCTAGTATTGTGAGCTCGATTGGATTAGAAGGGTCTATGATGGAGAAGTCATTCTTACTGATGGGATGGTTATTTTGCTCAGCATGTAGCTTGGGAGCTGAATGCGAGGGTTTTACAATTGGTAAACTGGTTCGACTAGCACTTTCGTAGTTAAAACTACAAAACGTAGTTAAAAAAAAGTGTGATTTTATCAGTTGCTTATATTGATCGGTAGTACCGCACTCATAGTGCATTTATTTTTTTGATCGAGCATACTATGCAGTATGCATAGTAACTCCTAGAGTGCGATTTTTATTTAGAAATATTATCATTTTAAGGTACTGATGCTAAGCGCATATTACTTCAAGTTGCGAGATTATTATAGGTTGTGATTTTGCATACATACAAACGTCACAAGAAACTAGCATATATACACAGGATGCATATATTAAGCACTTGCATAAAATATGTAGAGCGTTCTTGCATAAAATATGCACGTGCATATTATATGCAAATTATACCTGCATAGAATATGCACGTGCATATTATATGCAAATTATACTTGCATAAAATATGTACGCTCATATTGTTTCATTGTGGTATATATGCAATATTCAAAAACTGCAGATAAAATTTGATAGGAAACCATTTAATATTTTAACTTTTTCAGCTGTGCTTGATTAATTTTGAACTGCAAAGCCCTATGAAGAGGGTAAAAGTTTTTGGATTATTTTAGAAATTACCTATGGATTGTTTTATTTTTTTATCCATTCAAGATTTTATTAGGTTTTTGAAAATGGGAGAAGTATCCCGAAACGTCAAGTTTTAATTATTAGTTCGTGTCGACTTTTTCAATTTTATAACTGCATATAATATATGCATACAGTTTCTCCGTGCATATATTTATGCAGCATATGATATGCAAGTCAGGGTCACAACCCTAGTCATTATTTACGTATGGAAACGGCACAACTGTTAACGCATGATCTGCATATGGTGCTTCTTTACAGTACCTTATCTTTAAACAAGCTTTGACTATCTAAGCACAAAACAGCACTTTCACTGATAAATAAGAAAGCATATTTTGCCTCTTTGTAGAAGACTGTTCTTAATCAACACCACGCTTATCGTAGATCAGCAACAGCACAATCGCAAAAAATAAGATGTATTTTATTGTGCCTATATGCAGTGGTAGACTCTTCCCTCACAAGGAACACAATTATCTAAGCGTACACACTGCACCATCACTAACAAGCTCGGTACGTGACGCGCCTTTCCCAAAATGCAGTCAATCTGTCTCACATCGTCCAAACAAAGAGCTACTCCACACTCACTTCTATTTCTATTTGGCTCAGAACCAAATCTAGGCAGCGCCGCCTCTATCGTGCCTCCCAGTGCGCCCGCTAGATCTGCTCAGAATTTTTATCCAGCTGCGTTCCAAAATTTGGAGAAAAAAGAATAACATGCAAATGTTTCGCTATGCCGCAATATTGCACTCAAATAAAAACTGTATTGTTTCTCCTGTGTACAAATATTCTGTAATTTTTCTCTTTCTTTCTGCGTTGAACAGCAACTTGAAATTCAGACGGGCAAGACTTGGGGATGAAGAGCGACATGCATTTAAATTGCTAAATTTTCTGTCTACTCCACGGAATATTGTTGAATTTCCACCACGAGGTTACTTCTCGTGACGCAGATGATGGTGTCTCTTCACGCCTTGCAAGGAGCAAGTGGCTCATCTGCTGAGTTATTTGCGCATGAACCCTCACGACGCGTGGCATTAGATGCCGGGCCCTTGCAAGAAGGGATGAAAATAATCTTTATGGAAACCAAGTGTTCAAGCTCAAACGGCACGGTACCATTTCACCATTGCGCTGCAGAAGACTGCTCATTGCTTTCTGCACTTCTATCGCACAAGGGATATCTTCCAGTATTTTATTTTTAACTGTACCCTTTACAACAAGTTATAGAAGGAATACGGCAGATCCTTTCGCTTAAACAAATCACACACTGTAAGCGATGATTTTTAGGCTTTGATGGGCAGAGGATGCATAGCTTGCGCATTATAAATTAGGATACGTTTATTATAGAATTATCAATATAAATACGAGCAACCGTAGAGTGCACGTGTTCCTTACCTGCAGCGAAAAATATTGATCAATATATATGAGACAGTCTCTAAATTACGTAGTTCTACCGCTGCTTAGATTTGAACATACCTTAATTGTTTTATCCTCCCTGTACTTCTAATTATAAGCGTTTTAAGGAGGGACAAGAAGTAATGTTAAAGTAATGAGTATGGAAACCATACACCGAAGATATCACAGAACCTGGGAATAGCAAGCTGAGATGGGAAAAGAAAATTGTTGTTGCATTTGAGCCAGTTATGAATTGCGAGTGCAACGATGTCTCGATATTAGAATAGTATAGGGACCTCATTCTGATCGATTAGCTAAATGGAGCAGTAATGCTTGACAAGTCGGTGCAAGTTTATGAATCTTACTCTGTGAGTGCGCATGTGTACGTGTGTATTTCCTTTCTTAATTAATCCTTTCAGTTATCAATTTTGCCAGAATGCAGATCAGGCTAGCAGTAGGTACTGTTACGTGATTGTGTACAGTATTATAGAGAGCCTTTTCAAATTTTCAGCAGCCACATACAAAAAATTGTACTGCCAAGGATGGTATACAGATCACCGCTTTGGATACCGAGCAAACGGTGAGAACTATACAGAGCGTCTCGAGGTTATCTAATGATCGTTCACTGTTAAAATTTGTGACATGCAAATCAAACTATCACGCAAGATTTGCCCACCTCCCACCTTCAAATTTATTCCATTCAACGGAGATTATTTCATTCAACGGAAATTCATGCGCTTCACGATCATATGTGTTAAAAAAATTTTACAAGGCATTGCTATATATGTCATTGGCTGGATTCTTGCCAGATACTTCCAATGCCCAGATACTTCGTCCGAAGAATCATCAAGGCTTTAAAGGTGAAGTAACACTTTGGTTTGAGCTGCAAAACATGTGTTTATGATGATTTTTACTAATATAGGCACAGAGCACTTTTATTAATACTTCGCCCCTGCAAAGGCTTTATTAAGAACGAGCAGCAAAATTTTTAATAAGTATATTAGTGTAACGAGGCTAACATAAGTAGTTTAAAGAAAACTGGCCAGAAATTGCAGGCAAGACTCACTGACCGTTATACTGTAACATTGAATCTGTCCTTGTGTTGCTAGGCATTAAATTTTTTGTCTTGGCAACTAGGTGGTTTTGTTCTTGGGATTTGCAGCTTTGATTACCCACACATATGAGTGAAGACTTCAGTGAAGTGTACTGTACACAGATTAAATTTGGCCCGTTTCTGAAATTTTTGAGGCTGAAACTCTCCCAGGGTTCATATAGGCCAAAACATTTGTTTTAACAAGCCATTTTTGGTGGCATAAATAGAACTCAAGTTGGAACAGACTCACCCGACAGCAAACTTTGTTTTAATTCACCGAGTTTTATTTATAGATTCTTACACGCTAACCATCCAATGGACAGTGCGTTTGGTGTCCAAATATATAGGGACGGCGATCAACGTTCAGTGTCACTGAAAGTTTATAAAATGGTAACAATTTCTTGCGAAAATATTAAACTAAGTTTGCGTATGTTGTGAAAATTATGCAATTAATTTAAATTTAAAAAGTATGTCAGTATACTTTTGCCATTTCTCAGGGTTTAGCCAGAGAATGCGCGCTACGAAAGTAGGGGAGCCAGGTATAGAAACTCTTTAATTAAACGCGGACTCTTCTTGAAATGGAGACAGTATGTCTGTCTGCAATTGACGAGTTCCACAGAACAGTATTAGCATAGTTGAGTTAGCTTTAAGTACCCAAACCACTGCAACGACGTTTAGCGAAAGGAAAAGGAAGGACGTAAATGCCCAAATGCTTTATATTCTAGCTTGGCCAAATGGGCACTTCGTCGCCTAAAAAAGTTATTAAAATGCTAGCCGTCAAATCAGATTCATCGGCAAGAGTCACCGGACACGGTACAGATATCTTCTCAAATTTGGAGTGCAGTAACACTTAGAAAAAGTGCACTCTTCTGCTCTTTCTATGGCACAGTGATACGTTAGGACGGGTAACTGAGTGAATGCGTCCAAAAGACTAACGTGGAGACCGGCGCTCCAAAACGTCAAGTCTGATTCTTACTTGGTTGCACTCTTCATCAAACCTAAACATATAACAAACTTGGTACGGCAGGGGTTGATGTCCTGTTCAAAACGGGAATCCATGCACGTAAACTACAATGCGAAACTGCGAACCGGGAAAGAGGAGGAAGACTAGAATAAGAGGGTACAGACGGTCACTATAAGGAGTACAGAAATGAAGAAGAGAAGTGGTGATGGCAACGCATATATCCCGAAGGCCTAACTATGGCTCTCGTAATCTGTGAAATACGCCCTGGAAACGCAACTCCCCACAACATAATCTGGGTGAACCTAACGGATGTATAACCGTGTTATATATAACATATTACACTGTCGCTTATTGAGGGAAGAACGAGGCTTCAACACATAGCGCAATAGTGCATAAGCTGTTAAGCACGTAATGTGCAAGGAGCATTTTTTACTACAGCACTCTGAGATGGGAGAGTACACCTCAGTCAAGCAATGTAATGTTAACGAACTATTCAAATTGGTTCTAAAACTAGGATTTCTATTTTATGTACACCAAAATTTGGTGATTTATGCCTCATAACAACAGTAACAGTTTCTATAAGCTTCTTGATGATCCATCTGTAACTTTTTTAATTATATCCGAACAACTGAGACAAATACATATAATCAAACACACAGACGGAGCAACTGATAATTACTAAAATTGAGTCCTTTGTATTCTCTGACATTTCATGCAAATTTAATGACTATCCGTCCATGACTTTTTGAGTTCTGTTCTGTGAAACACTTGATAATCATTAGCCAAACATACAAACGGACGAACCGATCATCACGGAAATATGATTACTTGTGTCTTTTAACGTTTCTAATAACTCCTACAAATTTCATTCAGATCCGTTCATAACTTTTGTGTCATATTACTGACGAACATAGAGATAAACAAACGGACGAATTGATCATCAGAAAAAATGGTTATTTGCTGCTAGCAATATCCCCAACAATTCCTGCAAATTTCATAAAAGTCGCTTCATTCCTTTTTGAGTTACTCGACAAAAACATAACCTTTTTTCGAGGAGGAAGTAATTCCCATGTACGCTCGCATTTGGCAGAAACCTTCCGAGGATTTAAGTAAATAACACACTTGGAAACCTCTACTGTAATCAGTCCATGCAATGCTAAAATCTTGCCTACCTCTAGCCTGAGCTTAACAACCCGCTGTCGAGCTCGACTCCCTTTTCTCATGCAAAAGTGCCGACAAACAGATGTCTCTATTTAAGAGAATGCCTGAGCCAGGGCGGTTTTTTCGCTTGGAAGCAGCGAAGACAGAGATGAAAGACGCTCCAGAACTAACCCGAAGCATAACTTAATAAGCAAGTCAGTCCGACACTTGAGACGCGGGCAAGAAAACTGGCAGCGCCAAGCGAGAGCTGCTGAGGCTGTGCCACACTGACACGAGACGCCCAGCGGTCTGAGGCGTTGTCTCTAAAATGAACAAGGCAGAAGTTCGAATTGTCATAGCTTGTGCCTTAGTGTATGACAACGTATCTCCTTAGAATGACTGGTATCTTGAGTCTCAAACAAATCTAAAAATTCAATTTAGGATAAGGATTGTACTCGGAGGCATAACACAGGAAGATACGTTTAGGATGAGCCCGGGCTTTAGGACGCCTTTGTTACCAAGATGACTGGCAGTGACGACGCCTCGTTGCAGTAAATAGTTGTGATGCTGCGCAGCTCCACACAAAGACTTACTTATTTACTTTTGTTTGACCAGAGCATAGTTGCGGACATAAGGTTTTGTTCGGACCCTTCCTACAATTCTCATAAATAATAGACTGACAACGGTTTGCTCATTTGAGTCGAAAATATGTAGCGGAAATAGGGGCCCTGTAGTTCCGCAGTGCCTACCTACGAGCCGCCACTAATTGGTGACTTACTTGCTAGACACTCTACGTCTGTTCGCTCAGCATGTACGCTGTGCAGTAATATTTTAAATACTTTTGAGTTCATTATTGAATATTCGTAATATGATTAATGAAACGTGTGAATACCAAATTGAGTTATTATGATTAGATAAGCTAGATCAAGCCTCCCTGGCCACGGCAAAGATGTTCCAAGAGAGCAAGAGAAAGGGACATTTAGGGCGCGTTCGCTTGGGTAGTGAAATTAAACTTTTGAGGCTTGGCTTATCCAAATCTTCAGACAGGTTTCCTGGCTTCGACTTGTTCATTGTAATTTCAGTAGTTGACTCCTAATCGGTTACGTGTGATATTTCTATGAACTTAGTCTTACTACATAAAATGGAGATTTCGGTCGACACAACATACCTAATCGGGCTGGTTCTAGCACCTGCAACACGATTCAAAGTAACGAAGCGACTGTTCTTGTCAGCATTTCCGATCAAGTCAAGTGGGCATGACTTAATCGATTTTGATAATCAAATCGGATGTCAATTTTGTATGTTGACTGAATGGGGGAACCCACGCAAGATTGTGTTGTCACACGTGCATGGGGATAGCCAACTAATAAAGAAGAGGAAGCACAGAACAGAACATCATTGAGAGGATTATACAGAAAGGTGGAAGCAAAGTTCTGCGGGAGAGGGATATTCCTGACGGCTTCAGTATCGATGGGGTCTTCCTTGTGGCGCTGCTTCATATAATATACAGTACCGTCCAAACCTAAGGGACAAATTTGCAAACGGCGTAACTTTTTTCTAACCATGTCAGGTATTTCTTCTTCTGCACAGTATTAGCCAATAAGATATTGATTATCGTGTTAAAATTTGAGACATGTATGAAGGATAATAAAAAAAGTTATGAACGACAATCTTTTCTCTTGAAATTTATAACGTCCAAAACTAAGGGACGAACAAGAAAAAATGCATTCAACTCAATATTTTGCTAGAAATATTTAGCCAAATGGTGGTGAAGAATCAATATTTGGTAAATACTGTAGTCTCTTGCTTTCGATTACACCTGCACATCGTCGACTACATGACTGAAGGAGACTCTGACAATCTTCAACAGTAATTTTCGCCAATTCCTCTTGAAGTTCCATCCAAAGATCTTCTGTATTGATAGGGTTTCTTCCCATACCTTTCACTCCGAGTGTTTTCCAAAGATTCTCGATTGGATTGAAGTTAGGACTTTACGGTGGCCAATCCATAACTTCGAGACCTTGCTGCTTAAGGTAACTCATGACTGTCTTTGCCTTGTGGCAGGGGGCATTGTCTTGCATGAAGCTAGGGCTGGGGACACCTGAGTTTACAATATTAGGCACGACAATATCTTCCAACAGATTTTTATACACCTGAGCATTCACACGAGTTTGCAAACGAACGAGAGGCGATGTCGCTTGACTAGAGAACATACCGAAAACCATCACGCTCCCGCCGCCAAACTCCAGTCTTCTTAGTACACTTTACACTTTATTTCTCATCTTCACGTCTTCCAACTAAGTTCTTGCCGTCATTACCAAACAAATTGAACTTGCTTTCATCACTGAAAAACACTCTAGCCCAATTTTCATATGACCAGTTAACATGCTTGTTTGCAAACTCTAATCTCTTATTTTTGTTCTTGGCCCTCACAAGCGGTTTCTTCTGTGGGCATCTTGTAAACAACCCCATTTCTTGAAGGAACCGAGAAACGGTCTGACGTGAGACATTCATACATGTGTCATTCATTTCCCTACTTATCGTAGCTGAGGACTTAAAACGATCCTTCAATGACGTACGCTGGATGACTGTCCTCTCTAACTGACGTTTTACGGGGCCTGCCGGCTTTTATGGGGCGCTAATGCAGTCGGTTTCATCGTACGACTTCACTATTCTGCCCACAACACTTTTCGAACGGTTAACCTTCTCAGAAATTTCTCTAATAGTGAAGTTATTCTTGTGAAAGTTGATGAAATCTTGTCGCAAGACATAATCAACTTTCTGACGTGGTGCCATCATGTAATCATGTAACGAACAGCAATGTTTACAAATGGCAGTGTCAAACTTTGTCTTCGATGTATATAAACAAATACGGACTGAATGAGACATTAACTATATTTTTCTTGTTTTACCCCATAGTTTTAGACGTTATAATTATAAAGAGAAAACCTTTTCGTTCATAACTTTTTTACTATCCTTCATACATGTCTCAAATTGTAACGCAATAATCAACATCTTTCTGGCTAACAGTGTGCAAAAGAAGAAGTACCTGGCATGGTTAAAAAAAAATCATGCCGTTTTGAAAATTTTTCCTTAGTTTTGGCAGTATACTGTACGATGGACGAACTAAACTCAATCCTATGATCTCTGGTCCATCCTATGCACCTGATGGGATGATTTTACCTTAGTGTTCAAAAACTCATTCCGTTACGACGTAAACATTGCAGTCTATAGCACGGCTCCGAATTTTCTCAGCCAACGTTACCATCTGGCTTTTATTCAACGTTGCTGAGAATACAATCAGTTTTAATACCACATTTTCGCTCTTGCGGAACCGAGAACTAATCTGGACCACGAAGGGCTAGGAGGTCGTGAGGCTGGTAAGAAGCCAGCAACAGCAAGTGGAAGTCGGTCCAGTCCAGCAGTGGAGGCTGCAAATGCACCAATAAGGCCAAAGTGCTTTCTAGATGAGAGATGACTGGCCGTCAACAGCACCGGCATTAAAAAATGACGCTATGTAGGGGCAGCTCAGCTATTCTCGCACGTTGGACGCTGCAATGACTGCGTTCATTTTTTAGAGCAGGGGCAGCCGTGCATGGACTGCGCAGCCACAACACCACTGCCCGCCCGGAAACACCTCCCGCCGCACTGGGTCTGCAAAAATTTTTTGCTTCTTTTTATTAGGCACAATTATTGGTGACGCTGTGACGCTTTGGGGAATATTTTGCATTTTCTGAGTTGTCTGTTAAGGTACCAGTGCTTGTTTAGTTAGTGAGGATGCACTGTTGAGTTGGTGTGGGTCCATTCAGGATGTCACGATGGCTAGCGGATGTAGAATATACACTGTTAGGTACTCCCGCTAAACACTGTTAGGCGTTTCAAAGGAGGATGTATAATGGTTCTGGTATAGTAGGCATGTAGCCTTCCTCATTGTATCCTATATGCTAGGTTTAAATATGTTAAGATAGTTAAAAATAGGTTCGGATGGATTCTCTCAGGTCGGCCGCCTACTCTCGTAACTTTGTAATTAAATTTACATGATAGCTGAAGCCTCCTGGCCCACTGCAGGGATATTCCCAGAGTGGAAGAGCGATGCATGGACATAATTATGCCAATCGTCTATCGAGAGCAACTTGGTATTCATGCACGAGTGTTCCCACTCTGAATCAACAAACATAGGAACTAGTCTGGGGAAAAAAGGAAGAACAGAACATATTATCATAGTATGACAACGAGAGGATGAACGTGTGCACGCTAGCTAATTAAGGCTCAGCTAACGCTTTGGATCTCCTGGGGTTGTGAGTCCCCATGACATAGGGTAAGCGAACATAACCAACCAAACCCTTTCATCTTCCAGGAGCAGGTACGTATAATAGTTTATGTAATAATTAACCGTATGTTACTTTTGAGCATGGGAGCCTGATGTAGAACTGTGTACATCCTGCGATTATATCGTGCGATCGAACGTCTACTGGCGGCGATTTCTACATTTTATACTTCTTTAAGATGCTAGTTACACATTTCAACATAATACTTCTTCAGTGAGTTAAATAAGGGACATTTAATTTTGAACACTCTGTTATAAAATACATTCATTCCTGTGTTAAGTGGTTTAGGCGAAGCCTGGGTTTCACGTACGAAATATCTCGGCACAACCACAGTGAATCGGTAAAGAAGAGAAATAACAGAAACAGGGACTATTCGAAAAAAGCGAGACAAGAAAGTAAATGCATAAGGAGCGTCAAAACAGAAGTAACATCAAATGTCATAGTACAGCTAATGGCAACTATAGAATTTCTCCCGAGGATATGATTTCTCTTTACTTTACTCAGGCTGGGCTGCCTGCCTCGCTACAAGGGCTCTCATTCCCCAAAGAATACAATAGAAGGAAAAATCCCTTCTACCGAAGCAACACAGCCTAAAATTAAGAGAGGGTAACTCATGTACGACGAAGAATTTGCATGGACGTCGTACAAATAGTCATCTATACGGTGTTCTGCCTTGTGAAACTTACGCTTAGCCCAAATTATTTAATGGATGATGATCGAGTAAACTAAGCTAACCTAATCTTTTCTGGCTTTCTTTATTACTGAAAACCGAATTTTATTGGCTGAGAGCATACTAAGCTTGTCTTAGCGATGCTTACTGGATTACACGCACTTGAATGAGAGATGAAAATTTTGAACTCTTAGTCTACGGACATTTGGAACAGTATTTAAATAGTATACTCTGCTTCATTTCCTTTAACTGGCAAAAAACGAATTTGTAGCTGCTATTGTTGCAATATATTTAGGTTGTGAACCTTGACAACCTGTTTCAAATTACAGGCAGGAACTCGGTTTTTGTTACTTTGAACCGTGTTGCAGGTGTTGGAAGCTTCCCCGAAATGCAGTTCTTGGCAAACAGGGAATCGATTAAGGGTCAATGCCTGAAGTTTTGGACAAGTCAAGCCTCGAAAGATTAATTAAGTTGCCGAAGCGAACGCGTCCCAAGTTTCTTTCGTTCCGATGACAAGTTCCTTGCCTCACACCACTCACTAAAAATTATAATATTAGCAATATTATTACATTATGTAGTCCACTGCAAATTAAAAGCAATGCACTGACTTTGTTGAAAATGATTCCTTATAATTATCGAATTATCTCCTGAAAAAACCCAGCCCGATTAAGTGAAGACCATTTCTAATTACTTTGGGCCCTTTTTCTATAACTAAAAAGGTACTGCGTATGTTGCTTCCATTAATGCATTGCTCTGGAAAGCGTTTGCATCGCATTGCAGCCATCTACTCTTACTTATGAAGTTTTGCAAACGGAGGTACTCAAGAGTAGAAATTCACTTTGTACATGAAAACAATATGCAGTTGTAATTCAGTAACTCGAATATTCTGTTCAGCGAGCGAAAAAGGATATAACAAGTAGGACAAACGACACAATGGTAATGTCATTACTCGAAAGCTCAAAGAAGAATGCGGGTGTGGTTTCGTTTCGTTTTTCAATTGAACTTTCCCAAGTCGAATTGCTTCTACAAAACACTAGCTTTCAAGTAGAGCGGCACCACTCTTTTTCACAATATTCAAGCAATTAAAAGTGGTAACTGCCAGCGTGTTTGTCAGAGGTAAAAAGAGTTTCAACATTTTCCGCAATCTATCGAACAGATATTTTCCTGAATTATCATTTACGGAAATGATTAAGATCTGCGTTTCTCTACGGTCCAACTTTACGAAACAGCTCGCCCCAGTGCATGCAAGTGCAGCTACAGGCGCCGTAGCGTTTGCTGCATGCACCGATTGTTATAATTTTTTTCCTGCTTCCGAAAGTGATCGCTAAAAGGCTGCCGAGCGGCTCAGCTTAATCTTGTTGTGGTCGAGATGGCCTCCGCCCGAAGTAGTAAATAAATAAATACAACAACTCGTAACAGATGCATCAATGAACAGAGGAAACGGGCAGTGAGGGATGAAGCTTTGCATCTGTTCCAGAATATAACTCTTTAGCGCTCGAATTAAAGGTTCTATCACGCTTTAATGGTTCCGTTCCTACGGAAATTGGTGTTTCATACATGCAAGCGAGGATTGAAGAAATCCTGCAGGCAATTCGAGGAACGAGCGCATACAAGGTCAGCTCCTAGCTTCTACAGTTGGGGTTCTACCTAGGGGCCAGATTTATCAAGCTACTTACGTGTTGTAACTCATGTATCTAGTACCTCGAATTACTACACGATTGTGAAAGAAAAAACTTTTTTCTTGCAAAATATAGAGGAGACAAGCTAGAGAATCTTCTAAAGTATGTTGCATATTTTTACCAGACCTTGGGGATACTTATAAGTGCTTGCAAGATTATAGTAAAATTATTTTAGGAAGTCCATTGTGGGCGGTCCCAGATGGGTGTGACGTCACGCCCATTATGCCAAGTGTTAATTAGTACATGATTTCACTGGTAATATGACACCTTCTCTACGGCTGTAACAGGCTTATGTTAACGTTCTAAATGTATTTACACAAGGGAGTATCGTAAAATGTGTAACAGTTTTCCATTGAGCCACTATGGTCTGCAAGCTATACAACATGTGGCATAGAGTTTTTGCAACGCACCAAGTTCTGCGTACATCGTTTCTGTGAGATATCAGGGAAGTCGAGCAGTCGTCCCATAACATTGTGTACGATGAAACTTAGGCCAATAAAAATCACACGGTTACAAAATGCTGGAAAGAAACGACATCGCCACAAGGTAGCAGAGTGAAACCACCTACAGGAAAAAGTAGTCGTCTGATTGTACTTCATGCTGGGACGATAATGGTTTTGTACAGAACACAGAGCTGATATTCCAAGCTAAAACCGATAGGGACAATCATCATCAGATGAATGCCACACTTATTGAAGAATATTTCGAAAGCAACTCCTTCCAAATTTTTCACTTTACTCGGTAATCGTCATGAACAACGCATCTTATCACTCCGTGCAGCTTGAAAGAAGGCCTACTACATACGTAATGGAGGAAATCAGATTTACCTCCAGAGCACGCTGGCAAAGCACAGCTGCAGGAGCTTCCGAAGAAGATAAATGCAATGACTACATACGTAATTGACAAAATTACAGAAGAATCAGACATCGGCTTTTGATATTACCTCCTTACCATTGTCATTACCATCCAACTGAGCTCATATGGGAGTAGGGGAAGATCGTCACGTAGCCAAAAAATAACACGTTTAAAATGGGTGACCTTAGAGTTCTGGTGAAAGAATCTCTCAGTTATATAACACCGCGTAATTGGATGGAAGCAGCGCGACATGCATAACAATTGTAAGATGAAGATGGTAAACGGCAAGGACTATGAGACTAACAGGTTAACCCAGGGGGTGGAGCCAAGCTGTAGTGCGTCATTGGTAATGAGGCGTGTGACGTCATAAAGTTCATGTACGGTAATTCGCAGCTAGTTTACATTGTTTCTCCTTCATTTCATTTGGGCCTGCAGCGTCCTACATGTCCTACAATCATTAAAGTCGCACAAAAATGTAAATCAAAGTATCTACGAACTACTTTGGCTCTCTGAAGGATAAAATTTTATTATTACTTAGGTTGTTTTTCCGTGAGAGGCACGCACCCGGTCGGAGAGTGCCGGTAAAATGTTTACCTAAGCTGTGCCGCCGCGTACGCGTCGTTAACATATACGCCTCTCCTAATCCTAAAAACTACAGCATCTTTGGGAAAATTATGGATTTAACATTCACCAGTTTCAACAACATCATTCCGTCAGACAGTTAAGGTATGTGGAATACGGTTAGGTAGTTTTTTTTTTGCAAGTTAGTTAACGCTAGTCGGACGCCAACTCGATGTTATACTGCTGTAACGCCCGCAGCGTATACCTAGCAGCTGATGTTTTTGCTTTCAATTTTACCGAACAATTGTATTGAGTCTGCGTATTCTATGCAGACTTTGGCTTTAGTATTATTTCGCCGGAAGGAAAGAGATTTTTTTCTATTTTAATGTTTTCCTTATCAATCTTGTTAAAAAGTTCTTCTATCTCGGCGTTCGATCGCTCGCATTAAAGCCAATTTTTGTTGCAGCGGTTTGAAATTATAGAGCATAGCAGATCACTTGTAGAAGACGAAAATGAATCGAATTCATTGCGATTTTCCCTCATATAAATCCATAACTCTCGTTACAACTCACTCGATTTATTGCATTTTAAAGACGATAAACTTGGCTTTAGAACTGCTTTTGATGCATGCGGGCGTTTGCCGGTTGAATTAATCTGCTTTTAAAAATACAAACCTTTTAACCAACGTTCTTTCAAAAATTTATTTTTAGGAGAGCTGAAATAGTTTGTAGATGCTTTGATACATATTTTTGTGCAACTATACTGATAAAAGGTAAAGTCAACTTAGACCACACCCTCACCTGGGAAACCCACATGCACTGGTTTGTGCTGCGGGTATAGGCCCACTGGCCCCAGACGAGCAAGTGTAGTCGCAGTCGCCCTCGGG
>LQNS02277275.1:13674788-13689873 GCA_001587735.2 Parhyale hawaiensis | reverse complement strand
TGCACTAGTAGATCTCTGCAAATTTAATGCCAATTGTCTCTTATTTTACTTTTTAGTATTATTCTTATGTTAGTGCCAATTGTCTCTTATGTTACTTTTTAGTATTATTCTTATGTTAGTACTAAGCATGACAACCTCAGGATACTGTGTCCTAACCTTGTTGGACACAGTCTCCATATGAGAAATAAATGAGCTTATTATTATTATTGTTCTCAATTCACTTCATACAATCTTTAAAATAAAAGTACCTACTACATGGATAAATTTCACAGAGAATCAAAGAACAAACCCATTAAAAGCTACCCTGAGCTTATAGGGAACATATCCAATCAAGGCATTAGCTATATCATCCTAAATAATTTCTAATCATTGTCTCTTTGAGAATGGGCCTGTTGGTTCGTCTACTGCTGCCTATCTAATCTAATAATCTAATCTACTGTCTTAAACAATAATTTTTAAAAGTACGCTTGAAAATGGTATGGGACATGGGTTGTGCGAGTTCATTTTCAATACTGTTGTAAATTTGCACACACTTAAATACAGTTAATCGTTTTTTAATCTCTAATCTTACATGTGGTAAACTGAATCGTTCATTTCTGGTATTATACGCATTGATGGAAATAAGTGAGCTGAAATGGGTCTCAGATATATCAGAATCTTCAGACATAGCTTTCCGCAAAAACTGAAGGATAAAATACGTATGAATATCTTTAAATTTCAGTAGGTGGAGCTTACAATAAATGGCATTCGTTGACATTACTGGTATATTATTCATATCTCGCTTGACATGCAGCATTATCCTGAGGGTGTCATTCATAATGGTCGAAATTTGTTTTACGACGTTATCTCTCGCTCCTCCCCATATGACAATACCGAATGCTAGTTGTGAATACCATAAAGAATAATACAAGTCTAATAATGCACGCTTTGGTAAAAGTTTTCCTACGGCATATAGCGCCTTTTGCTCTGCTTAGCTTAACACATAGACTATTAACATGTTTTGAAAATTTCAATTAGTTATCAATTACTACACCAAGATATTTAAAATACGGTACCCACTCCACTTTGGTGCCATTGAAGAGAATATCTGGCAGATTTAAATTCCTATAAGGACTGAAAAGCATAAATTTGGTTTAATTTACGTTTGGAGTTAACTTGTTAGTAGAGAGCCAGGACACAAGTCGTTGAATAAGTCTTTCAATTTTCAGTACAGCATCTTCCAATGACCGATCATTTGCATAAAATACTGCGTCGTCCGTAAATAAAATTATATTTGCTCCGGGAATGTTAGCTATATCATTGATAAAAATGTTAAAAAGTAAGGGCCCCAAAACAGACCCTTGCGGTACTCCGATATCAACATCATTTATTTTACATTGCTCACCGTCAATAACAACAAACTGTTTACGGATTGTCAGATAACTCCTTAGGAGATCCTTCACTATGCCTCTAATACCAATGTGATCAAGCTTTCTCATTAAAATTTCATTATCAACAGTATCGAAGGCTTTTTGGAAATCTAAGAAAAAGCATACTATATATGTTTTCTCTACCAAAGCTGGTACAACGTTCGATACAAAATTGAAGACTGCTTGAGTGGTATTCTTTCTTTGCTTAAAACCGCATTGCACATCACTAATTACATTATAATTACATTGAAGCAAATTTACAACTCAAGTCAATTTGATATAAATTTGTTCATTCCGCAATAGCGTCATAATTCATTCTGATTCTGCATTGGAAGCCACAACATTCAGCAGGTTAATTGCTTTGGCAGATATTAACTACAGTACATCACGTGCATATATATGAGGTCTCGAACAGAGTGCACCGTTGCTGAGCTGCAGATTTTAGTCAACATCAATGTGCTCATGTTAATGCAGCCTCGTCTGCTTTGCAAAGCTTCTATTTCAAGCAAGTTTGTCACTGCAATGCAGGTGATTATTTACATTTTATATAAGCAGGAATACATCCTGTAGTCTAGTTTGTAGGATTCATAGATTCAGGGTTGCACGGTGTTTCCAGACTAGAAACAATTATATGAAAATTTCCCGCATATACACGAGAATGCTTTCAGTAATCTACAATATAATAAAGGCAGCTGAATATTTCTCTTGTTGTTGATTTTTATTTGTTCATTGTCCATCACGCATTAAAAAACTCAATTGGCGAAAATTAAGCTAGGATGGAGACTGTGGCACTTCTGTCACGCTTCTTGAAAAACTGATAGGCGAAAAATAGACCAGTTTGCAAATAACAGACGTTAATATGGTAACTTGACATTTGAGTGCACTTTTTGCTTTGCCAACATTGAAATCCACCCAACTATGCAGCTTCTTTTAACACTCTCAAGCATCCTAATTTGTACTCTCTTCTCTGAGTTTATTCTCACATCCAAACTTCAGCAGCTCTTAGTTTATGCTCAAGCTTAATTTGAGTACATGAACAACGGAGCACAAGGCGAGATATTCAGCAGCGTAGGCTGGCAAAGAACACGAAGATTTCCTATCAGTAAATACATTTTTTCTATTTAATTGTCTACTTCGACGAAACAGAGTTTCCCTTCAGTGAAATTTCCGATTTCTATGTTATCATGGAGTATCTTGGATACCGAGCTAAATTTTTATTAAAAGTCATGCTTCTCAGTGTATCATCAGAGTAACGGTTTACGTTGTTCTGCACAATTTAAGTCAAGAATACTGATCCCTTACGTTTCTTCAGGCTAGTAGATGAAGTGCAATCTACATAAGGAAATTAGTAACAAAATTATGATCAACTAGAGGGCCCGTTCTGTCATGCATGACAGCGAAGAATTTGAGATGACCCGTCTTCATTCAATTTACCTTTGTCACTAATATGCATCTGAAGGATACGCTACAACAGCTGTCTCAAATTTTGATAAGAGATACGTGCTCTCTCTCTTTCAATTCATCTAAGAAGCACAATCGTCTCCCACCATGGATTACATGCGGAAAAATTTCTTACACTGGAGAGCAGCAAGCCTCAGTGAATTTAAATGAATTACCCGCAGCGTATCCATGATAACCAACCAGCCTTCAGTACATCGAAGATTTTGTGCTGAAGTAAAATCAACTTAGGCCGTCCAGATAGAGAATCAGCTCCGTTAAAAGGAACGCGACCAGCGCAAAAAATAATAATGACCCATAATATAATAAAGACCAATGTGTATTTTTCACGCTTTAACAAAACAGATAGGCCGAAATTAGCCCACGTTGGAGGCTGTGGTCGTCCTCTGAAGTTCCATTGAAAACTAATTGGGAGAAAATAAACTGCGTCGCAGATGACGGCGAGCTTACACTTTATCTGTATCCCCCGTGCCCGGTAGACCTTGAAAATTTCACGGGTCCAGCTGAAAACGAATTGGTAGAACTTTGATAAGGTTGTAGTTGATACCAAATCTATCTTAATCAGCGAGAGTTGAAATTCAAACAATGAAGATATCGAAGGCTTAGTCAGATTTGAACGAGTATTACCTTCTTCGTACATCGAATCTGACAAAGTATAGGGTGACCTCACGTCTGAATGCCCTTCTTGCATTGCAGAAGTTGAAATTGCAACACTGGAGATCCTGTATCTGAAGCTTCCATTAGTACTCTCATGGATCATTATTCTTAGTTTCTTCCTTCAGAGTATTTCGTTGCACCAGTTATTCTTCCAACCTTAATTCAGTGGTCGATGAAACAGCTTTCGCGAAGCAACAAAACTATTGGACCTTTGGGCTATCCTACCGTTTCCTTGATACCAAATCGAAACTAATAACTTTGAGCGTTGCCGATTGCAATGAATTTTTTCCATCTCAGAGAGAAAAAAAGTATCGATTTTCAACAGTTGTGAAACCGTAAACGCTCATCTCCAGGTGCTTTTAGGTTAGCAGTTGTAATAACGAAAGATGAGTATGATCAATGAAGACCGGCTCATCACTAATTCTTCGCTGTCATATTTTGACAGCGCGGGCCCTCTAGTCTAATCTAATCTAATACTAAGAATGACCGTCGTGTGTTTATAAATATATTTATTTATATGTTCGGTGTCACGCTCTTAACGAAATAGATAGGCGGAAATTAGCCCAGGTTGGAGGCTCTGGTGCTCCTCTCAAGCTCCATTGAAAGTGATAGGCAGAAAATAAGCCGGGTTGCANACGGTATCTTTGCTACGGAGCAATCACATTGTATATAAGCTGCTATTTTGTTCAAGTTTGTTGGAGTATTTTACTCAAGATGTTACTTCTGCCTGTCTATATAGAAGACCTAAGGATGACAGCACGACAAAGGATCAAAGAAGAAAAGAAGAAAATTAAGACGCAAATAAGAGAAGAGGAGATTCCACACCGGCCTAGAGGCATTAGGCAAACGTATAGGTTATTGCGTGAATTCTTCACGCACGGGTCCACTAGTAATAATAATAATGTCTAATACCGGAGAAAATCATCGCCTCGTCCGCCCTCCTTTGATTACCTTCTGAATTTGTACGTGGTAAACTGAGAACAAATATATTATTCGATGTATGGAGAAAGTTATAAAATAAGACTGCATGGCCGCGCTAAGAGAAGCTGTAATATCTCTATTCTCTCAATTCCAATAAGTGTTTCAAGCAAGAAGAACATCGAATGTAAGGAATAAGGAGCCAACTTTCGCGATCTGCAACTTGGTCACCGATTTCATGAAAACGCAACCTAATTACAAAATCTGCAACCTGGCCTATTTTTCGCCTATCTATTTCTTTAAGAGAGTGACCCGAAACGTACCTACATATAAATATATAAACAAATAAACACGACGGTGTTTATTATATTGTTGATAATGGCGAGAGATCACTTATCATTATTATTTTGCTTTTTTACACTTGGTTCAAATTTGTTCATGGTACGTTTTGGGATGCTCTTGATATTGAGCTCTCAATTGTCTCAAAGTCGGTATTAGTCAGCTATAACATGCAGCAATGACTCCATTACTGTTGCTGAAACCACAGATCGATTTGCATACACAACTGGAAGTGAGCATGGGCAGCGGTCTCACCGTCATGATAAATACTTAAACTCGGTAGCATAGATACGGTAGCACGAACTACATGCAAGCTGCACATCCTCGAATAACGTTCATCGTGAGAATGTGCAAAGTGGTCATGATATCATAAGAACAGATCAGGAGCCGGGACTGATCTTTGTTTAAACAGCTAGGCTAATTAAAAAAAAAAAAGATAATATGAAAAATAAGATCTCGTTGCTACAACTCAATTCCAGTTCTGAAACACTGGATGAAGCATGTTCATACAACTTCCAACTCGCTCATTCCCGGTTCGTTCTTTCATTGGATTTTCCATTAGTATAGGCCCCTCTCAAAGCATACATAGATTGATTCACATATTTTTTTCTGAATACTGTATTCATTGCATTTATTTTTAATACTTATTGTGCGAATATATATATATATATAGTACACTTATCGCTTGTGTGACAGTATATTTAGATGCTGGTATTAATTTTTTATCGTGATCAGTAGGCCGCTATATCTTCATTTAAAATTCACAGTAATTTTTTTTAATTAATCTAAAAGTGGCCATAATGTTACTCAATGAAAAGAAAATTTAGACTGTATGGTTATCAAGAGTGACTTAAAATGTATTTTAACAGCATAGGTGAAATACTCTTCAATGAGTGAAGTTTCGGCCGCGATAATCTTAAGTCAAATGTTTGCGAATGTTGACTGAGCCGAACGCTCCTGCATGTTTACAACATGTGGGACATGTTTACGACAAGTTCAGACCTACAACTGTCATATCGGGGGCCTTGAAAGATGACCAGCTTTAACTGACGCGTTCGTTCCACAAGTACTGCAACCGCCCGTAAAATACCATTTTCATTGCTTCGGTGATACTTCCAGCGTTAACACACATGTCATATTACCCTTCGATTATAGCCGGAACTTTACCTAAGGGCTGCTGATTTTAAGTGACCCCGCACGATATCATTATGGATCAATTCTGGGACCGGCAGCGGCCTCATTTTGCGCCCGGCAGAGTCTTTTAACGGCCCCGATGTAATGAAGAGCATCTTAAAGTAAACATGGTTCTTGGACACGAGCCGGCCTCCCAAAAATAGCGAGCTGCCCGCAAGATTGGAAAGAATTTTTTATGTTGCCGAGCAAAAGAGTCAATATTAGTAGAGTGTTTCATAAAACGCGCTTTTGTTGTACCCAGGCAACAGAAAACTGTCGGTAGTCCATCTTGTGCCTTATTAAAAGCAGTCTCGGCTGCACAGAGATGGTACGCTGCAGTATGTCTCAATTAACCCTCGTTTTTCAGTGTGCGTGTGAAAATCCATAGTGCGGGACTGTCGTATCAATATTATCATGACAAATATATATATATATATATGTATCACAGACAATTTGTGTTGTTGACGCTGCTATAGTGTATCCTATGCAAGAATCAGTAAAACTCTCATACAATGATAATCTGTTTTTTGTCAATTTCATTTCATAAATGAGAAATGCAACATGTAGTCGAGAAAACGTTTGGAGTGTCGGCAGAACAAGTGTAATTACCCTAAAAATTACTTTAACGTCTACTGGAAGATTAAACAGCTTTCATCTCTTCTAAATTCGAGTTAAACTACAGCGTAGGCACCTTCCATATTATTTAGCTGTAGACAGAAAAACTCCCTTCATAGCTCCTGATTCCTATAAGCAACATCCGAAAAATGCAAGCTCATAGACAATATACTGCATGCATGAAAGGATGGCTAAGGTAATTTTATGAAAATTGAATATTTAGCAAGGAAGTTATTGGATAAATTTAATGATTCTACTGCGAATCGTTAGCTCGCAGTATTTTTTCCAAAGAAAGTTATAGTTCAAAAAGTAGCGACAGCACCTAGTTGTCGGGGATTCGAAGAGATATGACACCTCACGGTTCAAGCATTTACTATCCATACACTATATCATAAGGGCATCCTGCATTAGGTAACTGCAAGAAAGTGGCGACATTTTCTTTACTGTCACGGTAAAAATGGTACGATAATCGGCATACAGTATTCTCTAACATTAAAAATATCTATAAAACCTTGTACTGTACATTCAAACGTCAAACTCATATCGAATCTAACTTTGCGTATCATAACGAAAAAGAGCTCAATAAATTCTGGTTAAAGTTGGCGAGAGTTCTTCCTCCAGCCAGTTAATTTCTTTCCAGCTTCATTGTAATGTGAATCCTACTATAACACTGCAAGTAACTGAACCCAGCAATGTGTATTATGCACTTTGCTACTGACAACGTCGCAGTTCCATTCCTACTTCCAGCTGAGGACGATGGATGAAGACTTCATTGATGCATGATCGGCTTTTCATAACTGAGCAGACTACGCATTTATCATTTTCCAGAGCAGTCGCTTGATGCTCTAGAGAAATGTTTTACAGTATGTGTATCACTGACGTACTCTACCTGCTGAAGACTGCAGCTAGTCCATTAACTCACTTCTTTAATCGATTGAATTGTTTGGCAAAGGCTGAATGTTCTTACTAATGACAGTGGACGTCCTTGATGCAAACTCAAAACACCAGTTGCCCCATGACAGCACTAGTACGAAAAAGTTATGGCTTATGAAAATCTATCATCTACATAACAATGCCAGTGATTGTGTGTAACTAACCCATTTGCCTGGCAAAACGGATAACTATGTACAAACTTTTCACTTACAGGCAGAGGACGCAAAATTAAATGCTCCCGCTAATCGCTCTCTGCACTTTAGCGTAAATTTGATATTTTTGTAATCGTAATCTAGGCCTAGATTTATCAAGGTGACTAGATACAAGTTAGTAAAACCCTGCCCTTATTGTATCTCACAGTTACTTCTAGTAAATTCATTTACACAGCTCATGCACCCTCACTCATGATAGCCCCAGTCGCATGCAACAAGATTTCGCACTGGCCGGGGCACAAAAACATATATATATATATACATGTAACGTTTTGCTACAATTACATTAATTAAGAATGGGATTCATAGATTGGCATTCGCTTGGATTGTAGACTTAATTTGTTGTGAAAGAAAGAAAGTCCTATAGTGAATCTTAACCTTGCATAATCTCTATGGCACCGTTAAGTTGAGAGTGTATTTTAATTAACACGCTGAATACAAATCAAAATCACCTACAAGTTTCCCATTGAAAATAATTGGGGGCACATTCGACACGTGCTTCATGCATTTGTAAGCAGTGAAATTTAGACACGCTTACACCTGTTCACGTGAATACTATAACATCATTGAAGACACGGAAAGTGTTTCTACGCTGTTTTTCTTCATTTTCATTTTTTTCTTCGTACTGCCAGAAATAATTGTTTGCATTATCTCCATCGCACCGCTTGACTCAACTCCGATTAAACTTGCATCGGCACTCAACGCACACCAAATAAGCTTTCAACTCCAAGCACTGTCGATTAGGAATGAGCAGCATTTAGGACGCTGTTTAGTCTCAACAACACACTTACTTGTGGACTCTGCGCATATCCAACTACGCTTCTGCAGCTCACCAAATTCCTCGTAAACTTTATACGAAAACTTGCGTTGCTACATAAAAGCATTGAGGGAAGCGGCCCTCGCCAGTAACTATTCCCTCGTTCAACATCATTCGAGGGAATCGACGCGGCTGTTCAATCAAGTTTTGCTTCCTCAGAGCACAGGCGAAGCGTCGTAAAATCTTCCCACTCTTTTGTAGACGCAACTCTAAGGGCCTCGCCAGTCGCTCTTCGACATGATGAACAGGAATAGAAAACCAAGATGCATTGCAGAAAACAGTGAGCGCTGGTCGTGTGCTCGCTGAATTTGGGGGCCACGTGAATGAAATGAAAGCGACGCCGGACTGCTTCTCTTGTTAGTTTTCTATCAAGTGCAATCTCATAATCTTTGTAAGAAACCATTTGTAGCCCACCGACAAATCTAGTGCGTCACCTTTTTCTTGGAAAATATTATGTATCACTTTCATAAATAATTGCATCAATATTATTATACGCACTTGTGTACTGATTACATTTACTGATATGATACGAATGCCTGCAGTGAGTGACTACTTATCGGTTGCTCTGTCGCTGGATTTGGCTAAAACACGCAATGCTTCTGTGCAACTGGAGTAGTGTTCTCTCTTGGAGATGGTTCGTTAAAATTAATGACAACTTCGAGGACAGAACGCAGCGCTTTGGAAGTTACGTCATCCGTTAGCTGCTTTAGGGAGTTTTATCCACGTTACGGGAGGGTCACACTAAATACTCTTCGTCTTTGTACGATGCAAAAGAATGAAACGCGCACAGTTTGATAGAATAGCAGTTACAGTTTGATGAAATGCATTAAAATCGCTATAATTAAGAGAATCATTTAGTGCACTTCACTTGATATTACTTCTCACCTACTATTGCCTTTAGTCTTGAGAAAGTCGGCATTAAAACAGAACAGCATTTAGGAAGCTCATATTTTCATCAAGTTAAGGTAGAAAATAACTATTGTTAAAACTGAAGCATTATAACAGTTTTCTGAGATTTCTCTGTGCTCACTGCACAGGAATTTTCATTGGCGACCCTTGGCTCTCATTCTAGACCCTCACTCAAGTTAGCACTTCCACTCTCTGTGCATGATGTAACGAATAGAATATTAATTTTGTGCATAATCATTCTAATGTACAATACAATTTATCATATATTTTTGATAAAATCTCCTAGTTACTCCTATTCATTCCCAGTTAGTTCAATCAATGGCCGGTGTTCGTTGTAATTGCCAATGGTATTGTTACCACGCAAATGACGCAGTGTATACACACGTTGGAGTTAACAACAGACTCAAACAACGAACCACTGAACGTCGTCTCGTTTTTACTGTCTAGTCGTAAACAAAACTGTGTGTAACAAAGAATTAATACAGAGATTTAAAATGCTAGCCACTACGTCAGCTTCGCTGAGAAGAGTCACTGGTAGAGTAGAGTTTGGGATATCTTTTCAAATTTGAAGTCAACGCAGTTAGAATCGTCAAACAGATTATAGAGCATGTTAGTCTGGTGTAAGGGCTACGTATTCCTGGCGTTTTAGTCCTTCTCTTACTCAAACTACACTGCGACCAACGGTATTAGTCCAATTTGATTTTTCTCTAAAACTGTTATTTCCTGTTAATATAACTTGACATTTCTATTGTATGTCGTAGAGTAATCATATACAATGTTCAAATAATCCTATTATTTGAGAAATTGTTTGCTTGATACCATTTAAAACCTTTATTTTATCTTATCCACCCTCTATTTCCTGAAACATGACATTAGTCTCAGGTATGAAAATTCGCTAAATATGATAAATAAAAAACACATATTAACTATAAGTTTATATATTAATTACTAAATAATACTTCAAGAAGTACTTGGACTATTGAAGTACCATTGTAACAGCAAACAAGGCAAAATAAACGAGAAACAATAAGCTTTTTTATTAATGTAACGGCCATTACGTTTTATGACGTCAAAAATGTGGTCATTAACGGAATGAGTTAATTTCTTAATAGTAGTATCATCGATGGATCCTGCAGCGACTTGTAGGGCCTCCCACAATTCTGCTTTTGAAGAAAACTGCTTACCCTCTGTATAAATTTTGCGCTTGATGATAGACCACAAATTTTCAACATGGTGTAAATCTCCAGAATTGGGTGGCCATACCATCAAATTCTGGTTTTTGAACCCCAAAGAAGCAAGGTATTCTTTTGTTACTCTGGCTGAATGCGAGGGTGCATTGTCTTGCATGATAACCAGCTTTTTGCGAAGATCCAAAGTCTGGTCGTCAAGCCAAGGAAGAAGACATTCATCGACTAAGGCGAAATAATTAGCAGAACTGATTTTAACCCCTTCATGGACCATTGTTGGACCTACAAATTTATCATTCATAATCCCAGCCCACAACATAATACCACCACCGCCTTAATGGCAGCGAAAACGATGGTGGAGCTTGCCCCCAAATCCAACCCATCTTTTAGACCATCCGTCTGGGCCATCGAGAGTCGCTCTGGTCTCATCAGTGAATAAAACACACTTCATATCCTGTTTCATTGAAGACCTAGACCACTCAACTCTCAGAAGCATGTGCCTTTGGGTCAATGGAGGCTTTTTTTCGGAAGATTTCACATTTGCTATAGTCCCCAAGATTCGGTTTCGCGTATAGTTTTTGGTATTGCAATCAGACCAGAGCTTTCAAAACTTGTTTTGCTTGTGCTTCCCGGCTTTTTGAAGACTTGACGTTTAATTTTTCTGGTATCCCGCGTGTTCACAGCTTTTATTTTACCTTTATCAGACCTTGTCTTCCGATTGGAAGGGTCCCTCAAAAAACGTTGAATTGTTCTAACATGGCGGGCTAAAATCCTGGCAATAGACGCACATGAGGTTTTCTTTGCCGTATCTTTGATAATGGTTTGCTTCTCTTCTTGTGTTGGATCTTTAGCACATCCCATTTTGAATATTATTTAAATGGACTTGAAGCGTGGCTCACAGTATATCAGTTAAACAAAGAAATGTTCTGCAACCAATCTCTTCAGAATGTAAACAAATATTGCCAGATGAACCAAGCACGCAGTGTTGCCATATGAAAACATAATTCTCGTCAGACAGATGATTTTCGATGAAAAATCTATAAAAAAAAATTGTTGGACTAATACCGCGGGTTGCAGTGAATATGTTGCTGCTGCTGCTACTGCATCCTTGCGCTGTGCACGAAGAAATCTCCAATGCTAAATAATAATCGGTTGCCACCTAAATTACTGCACACATACAAGTAAATGACTGCATCGTGCCTACTCGATTGACACGCATCATGCAATGAAAATTAGGTTATCTGGCGGTGGACCACTTGAACTCTATGTAGGTAAAGCTTTCCATGCTCTTTATAACGCTGTTGTTCCACGACCTCCAATTTACACCGCTCTCATATGCCCAGGCTTTTTCTGTAGTATAAGCACGCTTGCTGGGCACGTATACGAGCTCTCCAATGCAGCCCTGTCACCCGATACAAGTTGACAACAAAGAGAAGCCGGTGTGCGCTCTCATTGAAAACTTAATGAACTGCAATTGTCAAAACAAACAAGGATGACAGCTAGCCCAACAACACATCGAGATAATGCGATTTCTTCTTTGTTTACTCAATTACAATGGTGTTCAAGTTTTATTTTCATTTTCGCTCAACATGGCAATAGCAGCGACGCTGGAACTCGACACGGGCAGCGAGAGTATATGTTTGCTGGCCTCTTTATTGCAGCTTTGGAGAGATGGGTTGTCAGTGCCCCTGCCCGAGTGCACATGCAAACATTGTTTTAATGAAGAACAAGGTAGAATGTAGAAGATACAGTGTTTGTAGCTATGTGGTACCAATAACTAAGTAGAACATATTATAAAGAGCGTGGTATTCTGCAGGCAATAGCGTTATGGTAAATTAGGCCGAAAGCGCATTTACAAGCATTATGCCCATGGAGGTGATGATGCGTTTCTTAACTGCTCTCTAAAATGATGGAGAAATTACTGTTTAACACACACACTGCTGTATTCGGTAGCGTCATGCTGATAGCGACGCAATGTACCATCAGTGTTGTTCTCCGTTTTCAGTAAATCTTTTCACCCTATTCATACAAGGTTGTAGTTTTTCAACGCCCGATTTCTTTTCTACAGTAATGAATCTAGTTGGAAATTCACCTTACAGCTATTCCTCCAATTTGTGCTGTAGACATCATACAGATGAAATACATAATAAATGCATAGAATCATCTAGTAAAAACTAAGTATGTTTCAATTTTTTTACAGTAAAATCACTACAAAAGCCAGCAGGTTCCGCGCTGTGAACTCATCGTATATAGGCAGCTGTCAGGATTAAACGAGGCTCTCAGACAAGCTCTTGCAACGCTTGCTGGTGTACAGTATTTGTGACAACCACAAATCTTTTGCATAGCAGATCTGTTACGCGGCCTAGGTAGGGTACGCGACCAACACCCTGCCTAAGCGATGTCAGCAAAACATACACTTTGCTAATGGCATGTCTCACTACTCTTATGAACACCACTTGAATGTACCTCCAGCAGATATTCTAAGCAGTAACTTTTCTGTTGTGAACATAGATCATAATATTACAGACTTGCCTATGGCTGACGCGCTCTTTGTCAAACAAGAAAATTAATGTAGATGGATACGTAGAAAAGTCGGATAATTTCGTATGCTTGTCACAGAGCACACTATCTTTGCTATTATGCATAGGGAATAAACTGAGAGGAGTTCGGAGAATTCAGAATAATAATGACAACTATGAGGCTTCAATTCGTTATTTCAATTCGTCATTAATCTGGGAATGCTCTGCGACCTGGATGCGGTTTGGTAGTACTTTCATTTCAGAAAAAATATATCCGCCTTTCTGTTTTTAGTGATCCACAGAGTGACAGCCAGTCTAGTTTATAATTATAAATAAGGTCAAGGTATCATTTTCTCTAACTGTATATGTTAGAAAGAGCCTCGAATGATCCAGCGCGTATATAAGGGCTCGTACGAATGAACTACTGTCATTTTGTTCGGAGCGATGGTGATGTTGAAATGGCAGTGTTTTGACACACCGTCATTAGTATAACTCTTTGCAGGCAGGCTACCCAGTTTTACAAATTGCATTGTATTTGAATTAAAACTCCCAAATATAACGAAATTTGTAAATTACGTTTATTTGTGTAATATTAATTAACACACTTCAGGAAGTTTTGTACATGGCGGGGGAGAGATTTTGTGTTCCCCTTTTTATTTACATAAATTGATAATTAATTGGAGTTTTAGGCTTGATGACGGCCGAGTCTTAGGCCGCAATGTCTGTCAAATTTTAATGCACTGACTTGTGCAATAATAAAATATGATTCCTGAAATCTAATCTAATCTAATACTAAGAATGACCGTCGCGTGTTTATATATTTATATGTTTGGTGTCACGCTCTTAACGAACTAGATAGGCGAAATTTAGCCCATGTTGGAGGCTCTGGTTGTCCTCTCAAGCTCCATTGAAAGTGATGGGCAGAAAATAGACCGGGTTGCAGAAGATGGCAAACGTATGTTAAGCAGGGACAGTTGAAATGCCAACAGTGATGACATCGCAGGCTTAGTCTGATTTGTACGAGTATTAGCTTCTCCATACATCGCATCTACGGCAAAGTATANTTATGTCTGAATGCACTTCTTGCATTGCCGAAGTTGAAATCGTAGCACTGAAGATATCTGAAGCTTTCGTTGGCACTCTCATGCTTCTTGATTCGCAGTTTCTTCCCACAGATGATTTCGTTGCATGCGCTATTCTTCCCACTTTGATGCAATGGTCAACGAAACCGATGAAACATAATTTTTCACGGGCAGTAGACAATTATTTCTTCTAGCTTACTGTTTTTCTCTGACGAAGCAGTTTTCTCTTCACAGCTCAAAATTTGAGCACCTCAAATGAAACAGATATTAGAGGTGGAAAGACGGTATCAACGGTATCTTTGCTACGGAGCGGACACATTGTATATAAGTTGCTATTTTATGTAAGTTTGTTGGAGTATTCTACTCAAGATGTTACTTTTGCCTGTCTATATAGAAGACCTAAGGATGACAGCACGACAAAGGATCAATGAAGAAAAGAAGAAAATTAAGAAGCAAATAAGAGAAGAGGAAATTCCGCGCCGGCCTAGAGACATCAGACAAACGTATAGGTTTTTGCGTGAATTTTTCACGCACGGGTCCACTAGTGCTTTAAGAAAACTGGTAACTTTAGGTAACTTGGTAACTTTAGGTAAGCGGAAAAGTATTTAAAGTGAAGTAAGTAACTAAAGTACGAAGGGAGTCCCAAAAGTTATACCTCCTAATTTTTTTAATCCGGCCTAAGGAATCCGAGGGAGTTGCAAATTGTATTATATTCATGACTGAACACACTCGCTCATAACCAGAAAGTTTCATCTCTCTGTTGCAGATGCTGACTGTGTGGCACTCTAAGAAAGCAATTCCTGTCACGGAAGTGCGTCAGCTGCAGAGATACTGCATTAAATTCCTCCATACAGAAC
>LQNS02277275.1:13652306-13673783 GCA_001587735.2 Parhyale hawaiensis | reverse complement strand
TTCTACCGCTCATTCCAGATGACAGATACGACACAAGAAGCAGGCGATTCAATCTGCCAGCGGTTAGATTAGACGTCGAGAAGCGTTTCACAATTTTTAAAGCAGTATGTGCCTATAATCAACTTCCAGAGTTACTTGTATTGCCCATGTCTGATGATATTTTTAAACGCAGGTATAGGGAATATTGTATCGCCGAGTATAATGGCTAGATAACGTTATGTGCCCAATAAGTTAACCATTACTTTCTATGGGTTTGTTCTCTAGGTAGACTGTACATTATGTGAATAGATTTGTATCTTATTCTTTTCTGAGAGCAATAAAGGTGTAAAGGTGTAACACATGTAAGCTTGAAAACTACTGAATTAGTGATGGGGCGAATATCCGCATCTGCATTCGCGGAACAACCGCACCTTTCTGTCATCCGCTTCTGTGGGTTTTAAGATGGAACATCCCCAAACGCATCTGCGGGTGTCAGAACTGTAAAATCCGCTTAAGATCCACAGCAAAATAGGTGCGGATATGCACGCTTATCATCGTACAGTAAACTCATCCACAGTGCTGAAAACTACAAATTCTCAATTGGATTGAAATGTGTGCAAGCACCATCTAAGTTTTCTTACGAAGTGTTGTACAAACAGCCGTCGTGAGAAGGAGTGTGTGTGTTTGTGGTGGGGCAGATATCCGCATCTGCATCCGCATCCGCGGAACAACTGCATCTGCGGATTTCGAGATGGTAACATCCGCAAATGCATCCGCATCCGCGGGTCTCAGAGCGCTCAAAGATAGGCATCCGCGGATGTCCAAAAAATACATCCGACCCATCCCATCACTACACTAAATATGTGACAAAGTTCGGCTAGACGCTGCTGCCTCACCCACCGTATAGTCCCGACAGGCACCGTCAGACAGCCCCTTATTCGGACCTCACAAGAGCGCCACAGCAATGTCCTAATCGCAACCGCAAAATATGGGCCGCCTCGGCAGGCGCTGACTTTTACGACCGAGGCATCAAGGCTCTCACTCATCGCTGGCAAAAATGCACGGAGAATTGCGCTAACTACATAGAAAAATAATTTCTTGAGCACAGAAGCCTGCTCGTTTAATGGTGCCATTTCCGTCTTCGCAGGTTTTCAACTTTTCATGTTAAAAAATAGTCATTACTTTTAGAACGACTCTCGTAAACTGAGGTAAGCAATTCCCTTTATTATTAGTATTATTATAGTTAGTGCTATTTCCTTATATATTTTGATGCCAATCATTCGATTCAATGTCATTATGGTCATTGTAGGGGTAAATTCAAACACATATTTTCCTTAAATGCATTATTATTTATTTCGGCGTAAGACGCTATTAAAACTTTTGAAATATGAAATTAGTTGGGAGAGGAATGAGCGCTGTTTCCAACTATGGTACAATAACGTAAAAGTAGCTGCACGCACCTCTCGGACTCTGCCTCTTTTGCTTGCTGGCCAGCGGTGACATCATCTGGAGACCAAAACACGCTCACCCACCATAGTCATTATTTACGATTTTCGCTTTCCAATTTCCATAATCGTTTTTAACGTATCACAATGAATAACCTATTCAATTAAGATGTTGCAATTGATTACAAAAATAATGTCTGTAGCTCTCCATGGCTTGATAACACTATAAAAGCGTCCTCTGGGTATTACCAATGTTCTGCTTTGCCGCATATTTTACCGCGGGGTAGAGAATACAAAGCAACAAGGAAGGACAACATCTTAGATCTCCTATTTGTACAGAATACCCAATTTATAAAGAATATCATCTCCCAAGATACAGCTTTGTCTGGTCACAAACTCATTGATAATACAACCCAGTTCTGTAGCTATGAATCAAGTGACTCAAAGTATAATGGGCCCTAAAGTTCATTCGTTTAGCCAAATTTTGGTAGTTTTTAAACAAAAACTGGTTTTCGTTCACGTAAGTTTGGCTGACTGAAAAAATAATGAATAAGAAGAAACACAGCAACAAATAAAACAGAGAAAAGAGAACGATTTTATGCCAAAGAAAAATTCGAACCAATTCTCAGATCAAAGTACAGGTTGAATAGGAATGTTCTAATTATTATCAATTTCTGACAGCAATTATAAGCGTCTATTACTTTATATTTTAAGCCTATGCGTCTGCCTGAATTCCTCGGGTAATCAGATCATCCTATTAGTCTGCTTTCATACTGGTATTACACGCTTCCTATTTACCGTAATATTGCAGTAACAATCAGTCCTAATTTCTTGTTATTAAGAGGGTGTAAGTTGCGAATCTATGCCGTGTTCGTACTGTATGTAGCAGGTTCAGTGTGGGAACTTCCTCTTCCTGAGCGCAACATCTTGCCTTATAGCACACGTATCACATAACAATGCAAACATTACAATGCATTAAATACTCTTTTCATAGTGACCTTATGGTAATAAAAAATTACAGCTGCGCAGCTCTCACATCTTCAAATTTAACTAAAGCGTTTTTAAATTGCTATCTGTATCTAATAACTGCCTGTCATGAGCATAAATGCTGCAATAGGAACGTTTCTATACTTTATAGTACTTATTTCTTGTGACCATTAACTCCATAAGTGTTACTACGGCGCTATAACTATTCAAACATCCTGGATGTCTGTATACTCTACACAGGGTTGAACCCTTCCAAAGGTGCAGCTCTACAGAATCAACTCATGTAAACTCAGACTCTGTGTTCGTTTCATTAAAACCTTTTAGGGAAACACAGAGAAATCAATTTAAAATTTTGCAGATATTTTTTTCAGTTTCCCAATAAAGGGGACAAAGATTTTTGACGCTGGATTAATTTGACGCGTGGAAGACTCTGCTCGCTGCTGTAGGGCGTCCGGACCACGACTGCATGTACAGTAGTTAAGTGGTTGTCCAATGATAGTTGCAAACGCCCGTTTGCAACAAAGATTCATGTACACCCTCAGTAGCGCGGTACTTGAGTGTTTGCTCTTGGACGCAAAGTGCGCGGAATCGAGACTGTGCGTTTGGAGTGCTGAGTCTGCATTGGTGCCCAGATGCTAATGCTGGGGTACTGACCCTAACTAGAAATGGGGATAGTCAGCAGCGCAAACCAGGGCTAGTGGGTTTCCCAGCTGGGATATATGGTCTTGTTGACTTTACACTTATCTTGATACAAATTTCAGATATTCGCTTCGGACGATAGCTGTATAGGCAAACTTGGTATTGTTGCTCAAAAATCAGTGCGCTTCTTTCTTGAATTTTTGAAGACGTCTTCATTATGTGATCATGATCTTCACGAAAAGTCCTAATGGATTAAGTGGCAGCTATTTTTTGCAGCATAGCAAATGGCAAGTGAGGAAATCAAAATCATATATTCAACCTTTACACTAATGAATACATTTTCCCAGTTACAAGCATCAATTTTTTGTCAAAACTAGTATATTGTTTCTATCTCTGGAGCTTTCGACGGCATTTTCCAATTTTTCCAATTGAGTGACTACTCTTCAAACTTAATATACAGATGAATATAATGGTTATTATGAAGTTTTTTCTACTTAATGTGAATACATAGCGCTGTATTTCTGCAAGAGCAGCGCCAACATAGCGAGCGTTACCGTAGGAAAAGAGATCCATTTTTAAGTTAATTTTGATTTACCTGCAATGTAATTTTATTCACTTTTTCTATTTTTAAATTGTACCATAGCCTTATTCCTATCTACGTAGTTTGGACGGCTCCCGCCTAATAGGAGCTTTGAGCAGAAAAAAAAGTGAACGAGATAAACAAAAGTTTCCATACTTTTTCAGCTGGGTCACAGCACAGAGCGGTTCCTAAAGCTCTCTTCACCGGCGCATAGGAATATATACGTCATTCTGTTTTAATTATATCTAGCGTCTAATGAATTACTAAATAGAAGTCGACAAAATTTAAAATTTAGCGTTCCGGGATGCAAGATACTATCATCAGAAAAAAAAAACGATAAACTACAAGCCATCAGTAAAAATTTCCTTTATTTTCAAATCGATTAGGGTAGCATGTATGTTGTCGGGGAGAGGTCTAAAATGTGAATAAACAGAGCTACGTGCTAGGGGCCGGATGTCAGCTCCTGTACAGCCGGCAGATGTGAGGCTAGGTGTGGACCGTGTGCAATGGCACAGCCAAGATCATAATGTTAAGAGGTCTGGTTCTGTGGATGTAGAGGGACTCTAATGTTGTGAGTTCGATGGGATTGGAAGGGTCTATGATGGGAAAGTCATTCCTGCTGATGGGGTAGTTGTTATGCTCGGCTTGTAGGCGGGGGGGGGGGTGAATATGAGGGTTTTGCAAATGGTAAATCGGTACGACTGGATACACCTAAATATTGGTCAATACGGGCTGGGAAATGTTGTCCAGTGCTACCAATGTATGAGGCGCTGCAGCTCTGGCATTGGCAACGATAGATAACACTGGACAAAAGTGGTGTGAGGGGTTTGTCTTTCAATTTGAAGTACGACCCTTTGGTGAATGTGTTTTTGTATGAAAATTTGAAGTAGATATGAGGGTAGGCATCAGAGAGGAAGTTTTCAAAGTATTTAGTACACGGACAGATGGTTTGTCGTAGTACGGAAGCGAATGAAAGAAGCCCAATTTACTGACCCAGGCGTTGCTAATACCAAGATCGAACAGTTTGTCTAGGAACAATATGCAGTAGGGGTCCAGAGAATGGTGCGGATAACCGTTATTGTTTAAGAATGCTCGGAGAAAGTCAGCTTCGTTTGAAAATGCAAGGTATGAGGAAGACAAATGGTATGCTCGAAATAGTACAGTTTTTATTGCATTGATTTTGAATTGATCGTAGCAGTGACTGAAGAAACTTGTCCCGAGGCCTGAGAATGTGGATTTTCTGTAAACTCCAGTGGTCAGTGTTGAGTTTTGGTTGGTTATTAAAACGTCTAGAATAGCTAAAGAATTATATGATTGACTTTCGTCCTTGAATTTGATATTTGGAATTTGGAACCTGTCAGTGCAGTAAACATTTTGAAAGTGTTGCTCTATGATGCCTAACCACATATCAACTTAGAATTTTCATACAAAAACACATGCACCAGGCGTTGTTTGCAGTCAAATTTAAAGACAAACTCCCCACATTACTTTTGTTGTCCAGTGTTATCTACGGTTACCAGTGCCCGGCGCCTGGTAGCGCCTCATACATCGGTAGCACTGGACAGCATCTCAATGCCCGTATTGACCAACATTTAGGTGTATCCAGTTGGGCCGGCTTTCCACTCACAAAATCCTCACATTCAGCCCCCCCTCCTACATGACGAGCAAAACAACTATCCCATCAGCAGGAATGGCTTTTCCATGATAAACTCTTCCAATCTCTTCGAGCTCACAACATTAGAGTCCCTCCACATCCACTGAACCAGACCTAGCCTTAACATTATGACCTCGGCTGTACAACTGCACACTGTCCACACCTAGCCTCACATTTGCCAACTGTACAGGAGCTAACATCCAGATTCTACCACGTAGCTTTGTTCAGTCCCATTTTAGACCTCTCCCCGTCAACTTCCATGCTCCCTTAATCGATTTGAAATAAAGGAAATTTTTATTGATAGGTTGCAGTTTATTGATTTTTTTTTTTTTTTGATGATGGGATTTTACATCCCGAAATGTTAATTATTTTATTTGTCAACTTCTATTTAGTATTAACATTTTTTCCTAGTATAGTTGCAAATGAATTACACTTGATGTCGCACTGTCGCTGATCTCGCCACTTTCTAACTCACCGCCCTGTCAGATCAATCCGTATTTCAGGTGACAGGGCCACAGACTGAGAGCACTAAATGTTTTATTTACTCCTTACGCCTGCAATTAAAAGTTCGTAATTTTGGTCTCGAGACAACTTGCATTATCAAAAATCACAGTAATATCGCAATGTGTCGGATAGCGCAAAATTAGAAAAATATGAACTGCATATGTTACAGTGTGGTAATGAAGCGCTTCTGTGCTCCAAACAAAGATGTGCACGAACGGAAATTTTTGTAATGAATTAATCCTACGTGGGTGCAACGGGTTTAAGTGTTTTTCTCATCGAACATGTGATTACATAAAAGTAATACTAATGGACCAACCCGAGAGCGTCATCCCTTCCACTGAACTTTAATATAGAAACCAGTCTTTCATTGAACTATGATATCCAATATAGTTCAGGGCATCAAAAGCTTGCCTGTAAAGAGGACCATCTGCCTTCGAAATTAAATCCAATATCTTTGTTGATGAATGAGATCTGCATCCGAGTGCAGTAATAACGGCAATTATTGTGTCTGTATATGTGAGCAATAATGGTCGTAGCTGTTGTTAAGGTGTCATATACTAGCAGGCCAAAGTTCAGCTAAGCTGTGCGCACTAGGCTCGTATATATTAAACTTCAGAGACGCGCATTAGTTTCGCTGCTCTGAATCGAGTTTCGAGGTGTTATACCCTCGCATATCGTTCACCCTCGAGACGCCGAGAACTCAATCCTATTCTGCAAGCAGCAGGAAGTTTCTGCAGTCTCAAGCGTAATCGGGTTACGGTCAACACCTGTAACATGAATTACAGAGATGAGAATAACGCTCCCGTCTGAAGTTTCGAGCAAGTCAGGATATGTGAGTTCATTGATGATACATTTGGTATGACTGTGAATGGCGCTGTTGGCGGTGGTCGCATCTGCAACTTTCTGCCATCAGTATAAAGAAGTTATCTTTGTACTGTGCATGTGCGGCCCAACGAGTTTTCCTGTTGAACGAGGGCGTAATACGTGGCCTTGCTGTTTGTTTGTTTGTTTGTTTTTCTTTCGGCACACCTTACCTACATCGAACTTTTTATTACACTTATTATCATCTATACTTATATGTTACTGGCGTTGCCGCGTCTATAGTTTGTCTGCTGGCTCACCGGACCAACATTAATTCACACATTGGCAACACCGCTGCTGCCACATCACGCCACTACAATGCTCGACCGCTCATGCAAATTGCGCCCAACGTGTCTTCCTCTTGTCGACGAGAGCGCATCCGAGGGCAACTTTAACTGATAATAACGCTGCCAATATCGAGTTACTGAGCCTTTGGTCAGTCTTTATTTGATGCCGAAACAGAAGTGGTGACTTTTGCGCAGCTAGAAATGCGTCTTTTGCACACAATTTGGTTTCGATACCATCGCTAAGATTAGAAGACTAGAGATGCGAATTTTTTGTAATATTGTAGGATCGTATGCTCAAAAGAACATAGTACGACAACTTATATCTGTATAAGGTAATTGGGTGGCCCTATTCGTAGTCCTGCTGTCATTTGAGACTAGTTACAAAAGGGCCATGCCTCAGAAAGGTAATGTTTAACCTCGGTAATGAAATGGTGGAAGATGAAGCTGTCGTTGACAAGCAAAAGCGAACATTTCATCAATAGTCTGCAGCATTAATAATTCGACTGTATGGCGCGTTTGACTGGGCAACGAAATTGAGCCTTTGAAGCTTGACTAGAGCGAATCTTCAGACAGGTGCCGTGGCTTCGGCTTTGACTTGTTTTGATTGAAGTTTTATAAAGTGACGAAGCTAAAGTTTCTGTCTGCATTTCCTGGTAAGTCGCATCAAGTGGGTTTGGCTCAATCAACTGATGACACAATCGCACGTGCCCTGTGTATGCCGCGCATTAGAAGCAAAAGAAAAAGGACTTTATTATTAAAGTGATAACAATAACAATGTCTTACAGCCTCGCCGATCAGTTCTACATAATAAATCACAACGTGTGTTTTTTAGTAGCTAGAGTAACCAGCCGTATAAACTGAGAGCATAATTTTGTAAAGAAGCTTTTTCTTGTTCTTGCTAGCGCTACTGGTTTTGTTGTAAAAATTATGCCTCGTACCTTCAGGCTTGATCTTCCATTAAGGTAACAAATGTTGTACCGTCATGAGATTGCGAGAGTAAAATATCAATCTTCCAAGTAAAATCCCGAGTATCAATTTTAAAATGCTTCAGAGTCAAGAAGCACCAAAAATATGTAATTCAATCAAAAGAACTCACAGGAAATGCTGATTGCTTCCTCCATCCATGATCAAAGCAGTTAGTTGAACCATCAGGACTGAAATTTTGCTACAATATGCACTGGAACTATTTTGGGCACTTTTCAGTGTAAGTCTCAACAGCTACGAAGAAATTCAGCTAAAAAAAAAAAATACATGAAATAGCTTACGAGCGATGGAATCTAAAACTCTATCAAAGCTACAAACTTTCATCTACCAAGCTCAATAGAAGAATCATAGCAAATCGAATAGTCCAGAGTTACTTCAAAAGCGAAGCGGCCTTCAGAAAATACAGTATTTCGACTTTCGAGCATATATTCCAGAAACTAAATTTATCATCGTAATTCAAGGCTGAATTTGATGGCATTTCGTTTTGTTATTCGGAAGACGAATCTCCTCCTACCTAACTCCTTGAGAGGGTCAGCTAAAAGAGCAACCACGCAAGCAAGAAACCGGCAACTGTGTTTTATTATACATGTATAGCGATTTTTTTTTACTTATAAATCAGTATAATAATTGCCGCCATGGCTTTATTTATTTATTTATTTATTTATAATAAATTTTCGTGTCACGCTCTGTGGAAATAAGATAGGAAGAAATTCTAGAGTTGAAAAATGCATAAATTTATTCGATATAGGGGTCGCCGTCGAGAAAACCAGCTGAGGTACGTGAGGTTGCCTACCTAACCGTAATCGTATATGTTCAAAGGAGATATCGGAAATGCCAATTGACTATGCCATATACATTGCTGTGCAAATTAGTTTGAGCAGTGATGAAATACTTTAATACAATTGTTTGCTAAATTGAATTTAATAAAAAACCTGTCATTGGCACGAGAGTTGATATACTTAACAGAAGGTGTGACCTCCTCTCGCTTTTACTAGCATTTGCACGCGATTTGGCAGAGATTCAATCAAAGTTGAACACATTTTTTCTAGTTCTTCATCATGGTACCAGACTTTAATAACACCACAATTCGATTTTGCTTGGTTGAGCAGTCCTTTTTCTGGAGCCTACTTCTGATTATAGCCCATAGATTTTGTATTGGCATATTATGTCAAGAGAATTTCTAGGCCAGGCAGACTCTTAGTTAGTCCTGGTAAATAGTCTAAGAAGTTAAGAGAATTAGAGAAATACAGTCATGCAATCAGTAGTAGTAGTTCCACTCGCTATGCATGAGGTCCCAAGTTCGTATCCCGCTGACCACCTACTGTATATATTTGTAAATATATTTGTTGAAGAATTAAATGAGCAAGCAAATCATTTAGTTGAAATTTTATTACGCACGACGCGTTTCGCTGTAACCTCAGCTCATCAACTGGGAGGATAGAAGATGATTAAGAATATTTTGCTGACATCTTGAAAATTTCAGCGGTTATCACATAAAGATGTAAATATGATACCGGTTTGACGAAAGCTAGAATGACATTTTCTCTACTACAAATGTTTTGTCGTTTTTTATAGAGTCTACCATGCAGATGTGCAACCTAATTAAACCCTTATAGGTTGTAAACTGTCGCTTTCGGCACTTCTGTGTGTCTGTGCTTAGTGCAGTAGCTGAAGTGAACAGGATGGACTTAGTTACAAAAAAAAACGACAAAACATTTGTATTAGAGAATATGCCATTTAAAGCTTTCGTCAAACCGGTATCATCTTTATGTGATAACCGCCGACATTTTCAAGATGTCAACGAAATATTCTTCATCATATTCGATCCTCCCACCTGATGAGCTGAGGTTACAGCGAAACGCGTCATAGGTGATAAAATTCGAACTAAATGATATGCTTCTCATGTAATTCTTCAATATGTACGCCATCTACAACCAGAATATATGTTTGTATATATATTTGTCTGTCCACCCAATAAGTGGTCGAAGGTGTTGAGCAATCGTCATAATTTTTTGTTGGGAGTTTGGTGGGTTACCCTCGATGTGACCCATGCCAAAAAACTGCGAATAGCTGACCATAAAAAATGACGGCGCTTAAATTTGCTTTCCACCCAAAAACAGGTAGAAGGAGTTGAGCTAAGTTCCTGATTTTTTATAGGGAGTCTTGTGGGCTGTCCTCGATGTGATCCATGCCAGAAAACTAGGATTAGCTGGCCATAAAATGACGGCGATGAAATTTGCTCCCACCGCGTTTGATGGTCTTACGCCACCGAGGCGTTCAAGTTTGTGAATATAAAGGTAATAAATTATATTATAGCATACAGTCAGGATGACGAATATTCCTCTGAGAGGTGCATTGAAGAGTTTTTAACAGAAGGAAACAGGGTTTAGCAGAACTATTGTCATTTAATGAGCAGGTCACAGTAGGAAACATGCTACACTTTTTTTTTGTTGTGTGCTAGAATCCTTGGCTAGAATTTCTGTGGGTAGGAAGGGTAAAGAGTAAGACAGGTTGCCTACGTAAACTGGAACTCGTGTTCATTCTTGGAACCTTTGACCACTTGATTATGCAGTAGCCGAGGGCCCTGCGATCGTATTTATTCACTCAGTACCATCGCACGGACCAAATTATTAAACAGGAAGCAAATAATCTCTCATGAGTAGCCTAATTGTTTAAAAGTAAAACGTTCATCTATCGATTTTTTTATATACATGAGCGTGTGAAGAGCAACAAAGCAGAAAGCAAAGAAAGAGGTAGACGAAAAAGTAAAAGAATAAACTGTGTTCCCACAGTCTACAAAAATACATGTACTTTTGCCAGGTATCTACTTTAGTCTAATCTAACCTAGTTATATACCCACAGCACCAATTTGAGGATATTGCAGATAGTTTTAGTGTTTAATTCAGGCTTAAAAAGGGCTGAACTGGAATGAGTTCCAGAAGTATAAGAAAGTTAGCTCGCTCGTAGAGGCAAGCACAAGCAGAACTGACCCCGGTAACGGGATATAATAATTTCATGAGAGTCACCTGAGCCTGACCCTCACCTGCCTGGCTTGCTTCTGATAATGTCGACTGGATTAAAGTGGATCGCGAAACTAATATTTTCTGGAAATGATAAATGCTGAATATTCTGGTGATACTCTGAAGGCACTGTATGTGTTTCGCGTGCAACGTACATGTTTACGTTGAAGAGGAGAGGGGAACTAAGCTCTTTGGAAATGGAGTGATAATAAAAAGTGGTAGTACTGGTCATACATTGTAGGTATGTGTTTCACCTGCAACGTGTTTGCACTGAAGATAGGAATGCAATCTTTTCTGCATGTAAAGTAGTGACAATTATCGTTGACGTTATAATTTGTGATACCATGTTTTGCCTGCTGTTTGCTTAGTCTGACGAATTAAGCCGACGTCGATTTTACCCCTTCACTGTCGATATTTTAATTGATGAATTTTATAGTCTAATGGTGAGCAGAAAGTACATGCGACTCATAAAGTTGCTGACTTTGCGTTATTACTGTCACTGTCGTTTAATACAAATTCAACCTCTTTTAGTTTTTCTAAATTGCATATTGTGCACATGGCATCAAAATATTAAATTCTGTAAGCATCTAATTGTTTTTGGGTAGCTCAAAGACATTTCTTTCTGAGTGCACAATAATTATACACAGCATTAGTGCATAAGGAGTGATATAACGGCAATAAAGAGTCATTGCTCGAAGAGATTTCCGTTACTCGAATGCAAAGATGCAGAATGTGTGTTTTGTTAAGATGCTTCAGAAATTATTTCCGTTGATAGTATTCATTTCAACGTATAACACAATCAAGTTAATAAGTTTTGGTCAATCGTACATATTCACCATTATATTCAACGACCTTTCCCCACTTACCAATGCACTTGTTAATGCCATCCGAATATAGTGAAGACGGTCTTGATTCAAAAAAGTTTTAGATGTACAGTTTCACTCGACAGCTTCAGTAAATTTTCTGCCTTGATGAGCATTATGAAAAGATCTAAAGAGATAAAAATAAGAACGCCTTGTGGCTTAAGACCATCACCCGCGATAAGGAGGGGGAAGAACTGAAAGTACTAAGTCGGGAGATACATATTCACCGCCGTCATTTTTTAAGGCCAGCTTACTCTAGATTTTTTTTTTTTGTATTTTTCGCCTCTCAGTCAACCCACCTGACTGCTCAAAAAAAATAGAGGTGACATGTCAATTCCGTCTGCCTTCATTTGGGTGGACAGACAAAGAGACATACAACCGTAAACGAAAGTAGCATCATCACTCTTCAATTCGCTTGCGGGTGATTATCAGTCGGGGCGAGGTCAGGGGAATATGGTGATGGGGAAGTGCAGACCAGCCGAGTTACATTTTTTTTTTTTGCGTCACTTTTGCAGCATGTGGTCTGGCATTGTCATGGACAATGACCGTTTTCTGTTGACAAGTGATGGAGGTTTATTTTCTAGATTTTCTTCCACACGCCGCAATTATTGCTCAACTTGCAAGTTTACATTATACGTTTGGGTGTGGCCCTTCAACTCTTGATGAATCGGAAAGAATGAAACAACCTTATAGTTTAAGAGTTTGTTCACAGTATAAGAATTACATTCCGTTTTATTCATTTCTTCATTACTTAAACTTTTCAGAAAGCCCGTCTCCAAGAACAATGTATTGAAGTCGACGTATTACTGTACCTGGTCCCCCAGAGTGGCAAAGCACTCATCGAGATTTGGGAGAATCAGATCGCACTCTGGGGTCAGTTTCTGTCTTGTTTGCATAGCTCAGTAGTAATTTCTTTTCAAGGTTATTTATAGGCTAGATGAACTGAATTCAAGTGAAGTCAAGTCAGTTTAGGTTAAATGACGTCATGACAAGTCAGGTCAGGTGTTGCCCAATCAGGTCATTTCATATCACTTCTGGTTAGATCAGTTTCGGTCAGGTCAGGTTAGGCTAGGTCACGTGAGGTTAATGTAGGCTAGGTTGAAAGTCTGCAAAAAAAGAAAGAAGTATGTATCTGTGGTGAGATGCGGCCATAAACAAAAAAAAAATCTTCACCTGTGCCAAGAAAACACCCTGACACAGAGTGTACTAATGCAGTAGCGTAGGGAGCAGGCGGGTCAAGCAGCATGAGCTTCTTCTTTTCTCTGCCGACATGACAAGAGCATCTGCTGCTCCCTCCAAGAAAGGATGCAAGGGCTGCAGTAATGACACCATTACTTCCATTGTGGCAGACTGCGCCTGGCTATTCTATCTTTATGGATCTACCGCCCCAGCACCTACGAGTTGCGGCCTTCCAAAATGTCTGACGAACTACTGATTGCATGTCTGTATTGCTCGTATTCTCTTAACTCCTTAGACTATTTACTAAACTAAAAGTCTGTGCCTCGTGGTAATAATATCATTGAAGCGCTGTTTAGCAACTTCAGTATTCTATATATAGAGTGAACATTCTAACTTGCAGAGATCGCGGTAGCCTATAGTAACCATACTCGCAGATCTATTAGTACCTCTGCCAAGGAGGTAATGGTTTTGTCGCAGTATATTAGCCATTGTTTTTCTTTTTCTGGCAACAAAACGTAAAAAGTTTTGAACGAATTTTGATGAAATTTGTAGGAATTGTTGGGAATGCTGCGAAGAGCAGCTGATTAAGTCTTTGTGGTGATTTATCAGTCCTTTTATCTTTCTATTTGTTTTTATTTTATGTTTGTCAGTAAAATAACCAAAGCTACCAATAAATCTTTATAAAGTTTGCAGGATTTGTTAGAAATGAAGAAAGACACAACAGATCAAATTTGGGTGATAATCTCAGAGTATGTCAGAACACAACTCAAAAAGTTACGTACCGATGGATCTTCAAAAGCAAATACAGGAAGTGTTATTAATGTCAAGAGGCAAAAAACTGATGATCAAATTTTATTAATCAATTCGACTTTTCGTTAACGTTGCCTAGTTTGGGGGAGGTATGCTCTCTCAGAGTGCTCCTCAACTCAACATTATTGCTTTCGTCGAGGAGGCTATCTTTCTGTCGGAGTTTGTCTGTCACTTTTCGTTTCGTCTCTCTGTCTGTCACCCAGATTACTATAAAAGTTATATGTGAATCTTCATTATATATACAGCGATAGTTAGATAATATGTTAGAGGCACCAGATGATTCATTTTTGGTGAAAATCCGTTCTTTTTTTATGTGTGAGTTGGTCGGCCTGTTTTTTCTTTGCAATATAACTGAACAACTTACGAACAGATCTTTATTGAATTTAAATAAACTGTTAAAAACATTATGAGGAGCTGTTAATCAAATTTTGGTGATGATCAACAGGAAATCCAGGATTCAGAACCAGTTTGACATTTTGTTAAAATTGCATTGTTTGGCGGAGGTATGCGATCTCAGAGTGCTTCTCTAGAAGTGAATAAACCCAACTTGACACTTATCAATCCGAAGACCCCCAAAACGATGCTAAAAGGAAACTTAAAAAAAAGTATCAACTGCAGACTTGAGCGTCTGCAGCCTCAAACAGCCGAACATAGATCCCGCCGACAAATTTTATGCCGATAGAGTTCTGGCTATGAAACTACGGCCGAATAGACTAGTTTCTCACCCAAGAGTCTCCAAAATCAGTTGATGGGCTTCGGCCGCAGCTTGTGTGTATCTTTATACCCGCGGGTAGCAGCGGACGTTTATGAGGGTCCCGAGAACGATTTCCAGGCCGGGCGCGGTCTTTGTCACGGCCTCGCGCGCTGAATCAGCAAATCTGCTTGTGTGTATAGCTATTGTGGGGTACCTACCTTAGGGTAGGGGTGGCGGGTCGTTTCGTTTTGGCGCAATAGTTCATAGCGACCCCACGTCGGGCACGCTGCAGCTGCACTTACTCCTCTGGGGCCAGTTGGCCTATGTCTGCTTCCAATGGCTTTCCCAATGGAGGGTGATATCAAAGTTGGCTTTACCTTTTATTTACCTTCCAAAGACTGCGGAGATACGAATAGAGGACTGCACTTGAAGCTGAACAGCTGTGAGCACGCATACAGTGATATACTTTTCATACCTTGTAAATTCTTCGGAAGAGCTCCAGGTGACGTCAATGCACGACGCCCATCTCGTGTAGTGGAGACACTGCACTTCGTGACCAAATGAGTGGCTGTTAGCGAGTTATCCTCACACTGCACGTAACCGCTTACAAAGGTAAAGGTAAAGTCAACTTTGACTGTACCCTTCTCCGGGAAACCCACACACACACTAGTTCACGTAGCAGATATAGGCCAACCGGTCCCAGAGGAGTATTAGAGCCGCAGCCGACCACGGGTCGCTAAGAACTATGGCGCCGAGACGGAAAGTTTAACGCCCCGAGCCCCACCCCCTCCCATTCCTGGCCAGGCAGGTGCCCCACCCAGCTGCACAGACCAAAGAATTACCGACCCAGCACTCCGGACGCCGCAGAGATCTCTTGACAGACATGTCACTAGAACTCGGGACCTTGAGCACGGAAGTCAGACACGCATAGCATGCTACTGTTGTGGGTTATGATTCATGTGGCACTTTCAGTAAGTACAAGCCCAGTAAGTTTTTGAACTTCACAGTTCCAGTAGTAGTAGTGGCATTTCGAATATGATGGAGTATTGATGAAAAGCTACTTACCCCGAATGATGAAGCTACTGACCCCGAACGATGAAGCTATTAGAATACGTCGGTGAAATTGCATCGCCGCCATTTCTGATAGGGATTCGCAGTTCGCAAGTGAGACCAGTATGGTCTGGGCATCGGGCAACAATACGCCCATTTACATTTACAGTAATGTATTCTTCTATTTTCCAATCATATACGATTGTGACGCTTTCGAGTTTCTGTTGAATTGAGTATATATGTGAATGTGGGCAAGTCTTTCGTTATAGTTTAATTTTTGCATGTTAGACGAGAACGATTTTGGTAAACCTCGAGCGGCTTTAGGTCGCTCCGATTGCTCGGCATCAAAAGAGGTGAATAGTATTCTATTCTAGGCAGTACAAGCTGTTTCAGTCAGATTTGTATCATTTCGCCTCTCGTGAAATGAAGGTACGAAGGACCAATCCGCTCCACTTTTTGCCTACATTTGCAGCTAGAGCCACGTGGTCTTCAAAAGATGCATTATCTTGCATTCATATTCCAAGGTCTCTTGAAATTATCTTTCTTTCGATTTACTTCCATCACTGGTCTCGCAGGAGCTTGATTCAGTAAGGAGGATTTTTTCCGTATTGTACCAGTTCGAATTTTGTTTCGTTGAAAGCCATCTTGTACTTGATGACTAGAGATAGATGCTGAATAAGGCTACGTGGACAGTGCAAACATTTCTTTTTTATTAAACTGCTGCTAATATTTTTGTGCCGTTCACAATCGAAGTGGGGACAGCAAACTTTTATTGGTGATCCATGCCATTGATCATTATAAAGAATAGTATTGGACCAAGCACCGTACCTTATGAGACTTCACTACTTAAGTCTTACAATTTCTTCAATTCAACAATTTAGTCTTACTATATAACAGTGTGTATTTAGTAATACCTTGTGTAAACGTTAATACCTCTCTTGATTATAATTATGCTGTGATCAGTAACAAAGAGCGAGCTGAGAGTACTCCTATGCAATCCTGTTATTAACTTGCAATTCCAAACACATGGTTATTTTGTATAGCAGCTTTAAAAATTCTAGACCTTCATAAATATCATGGAATGTATTACATACAATGAATTTCGTATACGTTACCAGAATAATGTACTTAACCCTCCAATTGGTTTGTATTGTCGGAAAGGTAAACCCCAGCAGTGATCGACGCCGCAACGATGAACGGGAATCTTCATAAAATACATCACTCATGTCCCAAAGTCGGAGCTCTCTATTCCCTAATCTTATAACAACTCTCGTTTGCCGCCAAGGGAAGGTCTTTCTTGACTGTCAATGATTTCTGTTCCAGCAGAAAACACCACGGGGGCTGGCAAAAGTGTGGCCGCAGAATCATGAGGCGGATCGTCATAGGCTGGGGATGCGAGAAACATGTGCCATTTTATCGCCTCTTTACTGCGGCTATCAAATATACGAGTAAACTGGCAGTTGTAGCCTAAGCGTACATCATCGCAGTTCTGAAAGAGACCAGGGAGGGCGATATTGTGCAGAAATACCAGCGGCAGTATTGTGGCTCCAAAGTTACTGCTGGCGCTGTCCTTCTTTCCAATTTGTGTTGGCATGTATTTGGCATTGCGTCCCGAGGTATGCGGGGGAATCGAAGCAAGCCTCTGTCTCCTTTTTCTGTTTACTGAAAAATCTGCATTTTGCAGTGCGAGTTCTGGCAATGAGAGGTTTACATTCGGCACTGCAAGTTCTAACAAGGAAAGCTTTATTTAAGTTAACATTATAGTTTGTAGTACGCGGTCAGATTCAGTTTCGTAATATCTTGACTACAGAAGGGCTGCCGCGCGAGTTTTACTGCTAGCAACATTAGAAAATTAACAAAGCATTGAAGTGTCATAAGCAAATTAGCCCATGGAATAATTTCAAGCAGTTTTATATATATTAATATTCAATTCAGTTCCTTTAAGGTATGATATGATATTGGAACAAAACATATGCAAACAGGCGAAATTTATTTGCAGATAACAATTGTGAGGTCTTCTTTTGGCCGATACTGTAAGTGTGCAAAGTAGAGAAAACAGGCTGGAATCTATCTTGGCCACCGAGAGCATAGAATAGTGAAGAGCTATGAAAGTACTAATGAAAAAATTTTAACACACGTTGGAATGGATGCTAGAAAAACTTGTAAGCATCATAAACACACTGTTATATGTCACCCAATAGCTAGATTAGATTTGATAGCCCGTAGTAGACGGACTCATAGACCCACTCCCAATCCCGAAATGGAATCGAAATTCAAGTACTGGCTCTCGTTGGGCTTTTACTGATACATAAAAAAAATAAATATTTAAGGGAAGTCAACCCACGGAGTAATTGTGCAAGCTAGTATCATTAGAGCAACAGATCCAAAGAGTTATGAAAGACGATGCGGCCCCTAAATTAGTTAAGCATTTAGATCTGATAAGTTGTAGCGAAGTTCGTAGGTATAAAGGGTGCTGCTCTCTGAGTAAATCTAAATGATTTTCTGACCTATTCACTGGCTTTGCTTTGTCCGAGCTTATGGGTAATCTATTCCAAGTATTCATTACGGAGTACAGTAAAAACTAGAGCACTCTGAGAGCGCACACCTTCGCAAAGTGAGGCAACGGTAGCAAAAAATTCAAATTGGTTCTGAAACAATTATTTTCTTTGTATAAACTTTAAAATCTAATCATTTGTGCCTTCTTATATTAATAACAGCTTGTTCAATTTTCTTGAAGATCCGTTCATATTTTTTTGAGTTATACTGTTAACAAACGTTATGACAAACATACGTCAAACATACAAACGAAGAAACCGATCTGCACCAAAATTTCATCACTTATGTCTTTTAACATTACTATCCTATAAATCCTATCCCATGAATTTCATAAAGATCCATTATTATTTTTTGAGTTATTGTGCTAACAAGCATGAAATTAAAAACCATGACAAACGAACGAACAAACGGATCATTACCAAAATTTTGTCATTTACTCTTTGTAATATACCTAACAAGTCATGTTAATTTTATCAAAATCCATTCATAACTTTTTGAGTTATGGCATCGAGAAAAATAAGGCAGACAAACAAACAAACAAAAGGATGGACACATCTTTACCGAAAGTTAATCATCTGTTTCTCCTAACATACCTAACAATCCCTGTAAATTTCATTCAAATCGGTTCAAACCTTTTTGAGTTATCTTAGTGACAGACAGACAAACACACAGACAGACAGCCAGACAAACACGACGAAAACATAACCTCCTTGGCGGAGGTAACTACTGACTGAGCGTAGTTCTTCTAAGTTGTTGTTTGAGTTTTTGTCAGTTGCTTCGGAGACGATCATCAATGCCTTTGTCAAAGAGTCCTGCTGTACAAATGTCGGTGAAGCCATTTAATATATGAATGTTTTTATTAACTGCTACCTCCCTGAGTCGTCCTTGCTCTAGAGATATAAATCCAAGCTCCTGAAGGGGACGCTCGTGTGGCTTGTTGCGCGGCGGAGGTATCAATTCAGTTCTTATGTGTTGGATTCTTTTTATTCTATCTACATAATTACCTCCGCTAAGGAAGTTATGCTTTTGTCGTGTTTGTCCTTCCGTCTCTTTATCTTGCGTGTTTGTCTGTGTGTTTCTCTGTTATCAAGATCACTCGAAAAGTTATGTACGGATCTTTACGAAGTTTACAGTGATTGTTAGGCATGTTAACAGTAACAGATGATTAACTTTTGGTGAAAATCTGTTCATTTGTTTGTCTGTCAGTCTGCCCATTTTTTCTTAAGGCAGTAACTCAAAAATTTATGAACGGATTTTTCTGAAATTTATATGAGTTGTTAGGTATATTACAAAGAGTTAATGAACAAATTTTGGAGACGATCTGTTGGTTTGTTTATTTGACACCATGTTTGATTTCATGCTTGTTAGCAAAATAATTCCAAAAGGTATGATTGGATCCTAATGAAGTTTACAGGAGTTGTTAGTAATGTTAGATGACATAAATGATTAAGTTTTGCTGATGATCGGTTGATCTGTTTGTGTGTTGTCTTATGTTTGTCTTAATGTTTGTTAGCAGCGCCACTCAAAAAGTTATGAATGGATCTTCATGAAAACTACGGGATGTTAATACTATCAAAAGGCACAAATAACTAGATTTTGGTGTTGATACAAAGAAAATCATGGTTTTAGAACCAATTTGAATTTTTCGTGACCATTGCTTTTCTTGGCGATGGTATGCGCTCTCAGAGTGCTCTCTCGTTATTATTTGCAGCGATGCAAAGTGAACAGCAGTACGTCTCTAAGTGTGGGTGCACTAGTGCTCTGTTTAAGGAAAGACTATGCCCTTAGATATGCGCCCGAAATTCCTGGCAACGAATCCCATGACTCTGAAAAATATTCTTTTTTCTACATCAACATCCCGTAGGTATGGTATAAAATTTTATTTTCTGAATGCTAGACGAGATCAAAGTGTTTAGTAAGAGTCAGTGTTGCATGTATATCCACAAGCTGATAAGAATGACTTTAATATGAATTTGATCACTATAGCAGCAAAACGTTAATATTTAAGATTATTTGGTCTCAGTTTATAACAGCGACAAATTTTACAAAATATTAAGACTGTACAACAAGCACTGGAATGTAACGAATAACGGAGTAACGACCGTTTCTGTAACGAGTAACAAAATTTGGACAGTAGCGAGATTCGGGAATCGCAGCGGCGATTTTATGACATAACGAGCAACGGTAACGACCAGGGATATTGTGTATGTGTAGTGTTTCTGCGTATCTGTCGAGTTGAACTTGAAAAAAAAAAAATCCTTGAAAAACAGGGCCTCCTGATAGGTAGATTTTGTAGTTATTTATTTATCCTGAAAAATAATGCATTTCGCAGATACCAGTATGTGTCGATCACGCTACACACAAAATTTGGGTTTTAATGTAAGTAGACAGATAAGGCTGAGGGCAAGGAAATGGAAAGTTAAGGCAGCATAAGTGGGTTGTGGGACAAATTTCAGTAACTCCCTACATATCAATGTAACTTAAGCCTCATTAGGGACATTAGATTTGTGCGAGTATTCCTGTCACCGAATTTCGTGAAACACGGCAAAAAACATTTCCCAGCTTGCAACTTCGTGGGAAACCCATGCCAAAATCTGCAACCCGGTAGCTAGAAAAGCGGGAACTTCGCAATTCACAAGCATACTGCAGCCAGAGCCTAAATAAAAAAGAGCCTGCTTCTACAGTTAAGCAACAAAAATAGTTAATGTGTACTATAATCTGCAGAGGCAGCTGTAGAATACATATACCTGCATAAATGACACACAACTACATCAATTTCTCCAGTCATTGTCGGTTATATATATGTAGATCTTTCTTCACCCTTGAAAAAGGTGTTGAATTCGTTGCTTTAATGTTATTATCAATAAGCTGATCAGAAATTGCACAACAATACTTTAAATTTGGAAGTAATTGCATTAGTTGGAACCTACAATTCACGCATCTACGCTTTTGTATTGCAACTTCAAGCTTAATTTATATTGAACGTTTTAGATCTAACTGTGTCATCACTAATCGTAATTATTCTGTATCTAGGGTAAAACAGATCTGAACTTTCGCTCACATAGTTGGAGGAATAACATTAAAAGTAAATAACAAAATCAGAAGCTATTGTATTAAGGCGTCATAAGCAGTAAAGGATATGAATTACAGTAGTTATGTTATTGAAAGGTGGCTCACACGTATAACAATCTATATATTAATACGCTTGTTCCTACCTACCTACCTACCTACCTACCTACCTACCTACCTACCTGCGGTGTGTATCACGCTTTTCATCACTAATAGACGGAAGGAAATTAGAGATTCGATGACTTCGGGAAGCTGGGTATCTATGATACGGCGAGCGTCAGTAATCTTTCGGCCACTGGGAAAGGTCGTTTTATAA
>LQNS02277275.1:13622342-13652287 GCA_001587735.2 Parhyale hawaiensis | reverse complement strand
TATGATACGGCGAGCGTCAGTAATCTTTCGGCCACTGGGAAAGGTCGTTTTATAATTGCGTTAAAGATATTTTCCCTTTATTTTCATAAAGGGAGCAGAATGAATAATGGGCATTGAAAATGGATATTGCACCATGTCATGCAATTCGTTACGCAAAAGTTTGCCGATTGCATCATGTTTCGGTAGGAAGGAGGTAGGGGTAAGGCAAAGGAGGGGATGGGGGTGAAGCAGAGGTTAATGGTTGAGCAGAATGAGATTGGTTTGCACCTTTGGAAAGCTCCATAAAGGGGACATACAGTATGTATAAAAATTAAAGGCCCGGTAGACTGTGAAAATTTCACAGGTACAGCTAGTTAGTATTATTATTAGATTTAGTGTTGTATCATCTCAAACATAGAGCGGCGATCCAGGAATGAGACGCGTTTCCCAAAATTGCAGTCAATTCTTCTATGCGTGGGTCGCACATCCCAGCAAAAACTCTGAAGGTTGAATCAGGAGTGGCAGCTCCTTTCGTAATGTTCAGATATTCTCGTGCACAGATTACCTGATGGTATCGTACTGTACGTAGATGCACAAATTTTTAAGCCCGCAGCTAAATTTGCACTCCAGGGAGCTACTTGTATGCTGAAATATATACTGTAAATCCAGCCTATGATAAACGTTTCATCTCATGAGAGTTGTAGACATGATAGGAAAACCACCAACAGAGACTCAAAAAACTTTTAAGTTTTCATTTTCCTTTGCATATCAGCCTTTGATATTGATGTACTGTAGGATGGGTTGTTGCAATGTTTGGTATTGGTCCCTACAATCTGCGCAGCGCACCAAAAGTGTATGAAGAATTTCAAGAACTGAAACTGCGTCAGTCCCGAGAATCTATATTATAACTAGAGAACTCGCGCTGTCAAAAAGGACAGCAACGAATTTTTGAAGACTCGTTTCCATTTAACATACTTCCGTTGCTGATATGCATCTGGAGAATACGCAACAAAGGTCAACTAAATTTCATATAAGAGATGAGTGCTCTCTATGTTAATTCATCTATGGCAGCACAATCGTCCAGCACCTAAGAAGAAGAGCAGAAAAACTTTTAGATTAACAAGCAGCAAAAGCTTCGGTGAATTATACTAATTCTCCGCCGCGTATCATAGATACAGAAGGGTATGGCTTCAGTAAATCTAAGTTTCTTTTTCACTTGAAGTGAAAATTCTCCGTCAAAGGAAGACAGTAAGCTGAAAGAATTAATTATGTCTGCTTGAGAAAAATCATCGCTTGGTCAGTGCTTTGTCGATCGGTTACTGAATTTATACAACGTGAACAGAAAGAAAACATATGTTCCGATGAATGGAGAAAGTGATAATATAAAAATCAGATTCATAGCCACGATAACTGCAAAAATTTTCGTTGTCTCGATGTATGGAACTGTTTCAAGAAAGAAATGCATTTATATAATAAAAGGACAAAGATCTCAGTTCTGCCTTCTTCTGCAGCCTGGTGATCGATGTCCATGGAAACACAACTTGATTGCGAAATCTGCAACCTGGCCTATTTTTCGCCTATCTATTTCGGTAAGATCCGGACACGGAATATATATAAATACACAAATCGTTTTATTATTTTAGGATTCTGATTGTCCTTCCGTTAGTTACTTAATACAACCGTTACGCTTTCATCAGTATTAGATAGAGAAATTAGGGCATCTATGAGGTATCCTTTATACGACCTGGGAAGGCATCAATAGGAGAAGAAGTCAAGATCAAGTTTAAGCTGCCACTGCCTGCACGTCTTACTTAGAAGATTCTCTGCCTGACTTGTAACATTTTTACCCCTCGTATGCATGATACAGGTCATAGGGCATCATGCATAATTAATAAACAATGCTTTTGTTCAGTAGAACTTCGTTGGATTCCTTTGGTATTAGAAAGGGGAAAAAAGGATGATACAGATTTAAGATATCACAGTGCTTTTATTATGCAAAACGTCTCCACGTTCCAGTTAGCAGAAATAATTGTGGCCTCAAACGTAAAGCGATGGCAGACACGCAACAATGCATAAAGCGCCAAATTAGAACTGTCTGGCAGCAATAAATCAACCCTATGCTCTGGCGTCCTGGGCAAAAGTGCCCCTTTGCTTCCATTTCTCTAATAACTTTTATCTTCTCTTAGACGCTAATTACTCCTGTCCGAGAAGAGCTAATCGATCAACGTCGTCATCTTTTCTTCGCGACAGCATGAACTGTCCTCATCAGGAAATTTTACCTGTGCAAAAACATTGTGTTTGTTCCCTGATTGTGGTCTCCGTTACCGTGGACTTTTATAGAGACGCGCACCCATGAAGCGGACATTACGTCCTCTCGACATAGGATTTACTTATAATTAATAAATTTGGCGCTACATCAAACTTTGTTCCCCTTGTTGTGTCTCCGATTGCCGGTATGATTCTAGTGCTATTGTCTGGTATGATGATTTTCTACTTTATCATACCTCTTGAGCAGCGATTCTGGAGCAGTATCGTTGACGTAATTTCTATTGATAATAGCTGCCGACCTACTAAAGAGTAACACAAGTAATTAAGGATTGGAGTAAACATAGTGTTGCTCTAGATATAATTAAACAATTTCAGACATTTCATCACTCACATAGAGGTGTGATGAGTACATGCACTTTTACCACATGGAGCCATTCGCTCACAGCAATTAGTTTTCAAGAAAATTTGTTATACAATTTTAATTATTATAATATACGGCATAGCACCTTGACTATCACTGGGTTTCCCGCCATAAAGTAAAAGTATAGTTAACTTGACCGCATAACTAAACTGGGAAACCCACACGCACTGTTTAGTGCTGCAGATATGTGTCAACTGGCGCCAGCGGAGTGCACGGCTGCAGTCGACAGATAGTACGAGTCTGCCCCTCGTATGCATCACTAGGGCGATTCTAGCCCCGTGAAACTTTTAAATCGCCAACCGAAGTAACCGCCACAGTTGCAATTTTTTTGCAAATCGACTTCACACATATGGTTACTCACATCAACTTTGAATGTATTAGCATTATATAGTCATAGAATTTAAAAAAAATTGCTCTAGACTTATTAAAATGAATGCCAGAGAGGCAGCCGATACAGCCGTAATGAGCATTATGAAGACAATTCGCTGTTGGCTCTGCCTCTGGACTCAAGCTGCCACCCAATACAAGAAACATAGCATCGTGACTCTACACACGCGAGGTAACGTGAATAATGTCACCTAGCTGGACCTCATACGAAACAGCTCGAAGTACCTCGCTCAGAGTAAATAAATCAAATGTCTATGCACCCATCAACCACAAACGCAGGCTCAAAGTTGTGCAAAAGAGCTACAAATTAAGCAGTATTGCACTGATCCTAAACGCCATTGCGTTCCCTTTGCATAATATGAACAGAAATTGTATTAGCATCAACTATAAATACCTACTAGGTTTTTTAGTAATCGTCATATCCGTGTTTGCCACGTTTTTCGATATCGCGCTAGAGGCAAAAGGGGGCAGATGTGATTTTTATATGCTACATGTACTGCTATACTGTTATCAGTATTCAACTCTGCAGCCGCGTGTATAACATGACAATAGATTTTTGAGTCATGTGTAGTTCTGCAGTAAAGCAAAATATATCCTTAAATTCCAAACGTATTTAGTGTCATCACCTACAATTTTCAGGGATGTTTCGGCTCGAACGAAGAGAAATACATCCTGTAGCCTCAGTGTTGCTGCTTTTATTTTGATACAACACGTCCACCACGAAACAAAGCTCGGGCCTTTGCTGTCTTGCAAGCCATCGATCTACGCTCGGAAATTCTCGGTTCTTGCTCTCATATTCGTTACCCCGAGATTGAAAGTCTTGCGATCCTCAACGTCGCCGGAATGTCAAGTAAGTTGGGGGCTCGCCTCGCTATGCCAGAATCTCTCAAGCGGTCGGGTGGTCGGGCTAACTTTAGATGTCAAGTTCTGATGAGTTTGAGGGATAATTGTGGATGTAAATCATTGATGTTGCTGTAAGTTGTAGCTCCGAGTTGACTTCTTAGCTGCTTATAATTGTAATTAGCTACGCGCAAGTGCTACACACAACTGCGAGGCAGCTTCCTCGGGTCTATTAAAGTGTATTTAGCGCTTTCAGTTACTGTTCATCGTTCGCTTCACGAGTACAATGTCCTAACTTTATTTTTGTTCTCTGCTGGGAGGTATATATTTCGAAAGTCTAATACGTTAGTACTTACATTTAGAACTTATATTTCCCTAAAATGATACCTTAAGTACAAAGTTGTATGCGGACAGGTATTACATCAGTAGCACCTCTCTGATGCGGTTCAGAAAAACGAAGCGAATACAAGGCAACATCCGTATCTTATACTTGTAGTCGGTGTACGCTATTAGCCATCTTAGTATTCTAATTGATTTACCAGACCTGGATAATAGTGCCTCTAGGGATGCATGCACGATATTGATGACCGGACATATGCGCACATGACAAAAGCGTACATGACAAAAGCGCACACGACAGATGCCCACACGACAAAACCGCACGCAGACAAATGCGCACATTCACAAATGCGCACATTGACGAATGTGGACCTACTAATTTTTCATTCTACTGCTTCCGTGACGGAGCTATCCTACGAATTGAGAGACTAAGAAGAGAAAGAATTGGTAGAATCTTTCTCTGGAGATTCTAGAACTACTACCCTTCGTGATAGGTCGTGTGGTTCGGCTGTCGGAAATTTAATAGGCTAGAAACACACATACATTCCAAATATATGTATAATGTTGTTGATTCTGTCAATTAGTGTATTCGATTGATGTGTTTAACTATTTCGTCAAATGGTTACCCTCGCAAATTATTTTAATTCCGGGTTAGAAGATTTTCAAACAGTGTGAATGATAACAGTACAGTACAACATTAAAATTTTATATGGTTTTAATTATTTTGGAAAACAGTCTGAGAAACTTAACTGTAAACTTCTATCACTATTTCACAAACACATTGCTGAAATAAATTTTGGAAGAATTCTTAGCGATGAGTTCACTAAAACCTAACTGTTCAAGTTTAAGGTTGTATTTTGCAAGCCTCTAATCCCTAGAGTGGTAGAGTTGTTAAGCGCACTGGAATGAGCATTCTTACTAATTCCTTCTAAGCTCATCCACCTCATTCTGCTGTTCACTTACATGCTGAATCTTGCAATGTCCTAGTCAAGTTGAATCATATCATAGTGTTGGGGACTGCATCTGACCAAGTTACACGGCCCATTTTAGAGTCATTATGGATTTTTAAATAAAAACTTCAGTTGAACGACAGTCAGGCAGCTTTCCCGTTGAATACCGTAAAATGAATGTATGTTCGATTAATAAATAGTATAGTTCTCTTATATCATAAAATGTTTTGTTTTTCAGTCATTATTTTCACATCGTGATTTACTGGTAACGCATGTACAGTAAAAGTTTTGATTATCACATGTTTCTATATTACACACACATAAACTGGCCATGTCCATACACACAGAAAAATGGTTGTTTGTCATTAAGCAAAATTAGTTAACTGTAAACTACCTTGTCGTTTGAATTTGCGTCAATGCACAGCGTCGTTTGTGATGAACAACATATTAACAAGAGCGTTGTGATGAACAACAGTGTCTTGTACGATTAATTATTGCTTTGTAGCTAAAATATTACTTCGTTAGTGATAAGAAACCAGGTGTTTTTTATCGTAAAGAAGAGACTTGTCTGTGTACAGCTTAGGTTTGAGACTTGAGTTTCAATAAAGAACTAGTGTTAAAGCTTAATAATAAGCAAAGATTAATTGTTTTTACACTGTATTTCCGAGAAGATGGTTGTAAGATGGTTGTAATTCATAGGAAGAACGGTGCAGATATAGCATATTGAATATTATTTTGCCATTTGCAAAGAGGTATATGCACGGCACATTGCCCACAAATGCACCATGGCCAGAACAATGCAAATTCAACAGGATACACCTGGGCTAGAACGGATTTCAAGGCGCCAAACTTGTATTATTTGTGTGCCTGTGTACTCATTCAGTGTATAGTTAGGGAACTTCGAATGAGGTCCAGGTAGCGTTATGCACGCCGCTCAAATGGGCAGAGAAATCCTCTATCTTTCTCTTTGCCTGGGGTCGCTACTTAAAACCAAAAAAGCATGCAAGATTCGCATGCTCCTGCTACTTTGCTATAAACAACTTTGTACGTTTCTTTAGCGTGCGGCTGTATAATCCGACTTGAATACATGTAGCTTTGTTATGCCCGAGTATCATTCACCTTATCAGTTGCGCCAGCACGTATACCAACGGTGACCGCATTACGTCATGGTTGGACAACAGGCTATTTTCTTCGCCCCCTCGTGTGCAGATCACCAAGCGTCTCCCTCATCTCATTGAGAAAGATATGACAGCGCTGTATTGAGGCTCTAAGCACATTAATCTCTCGCTTTGAAATGAAAGCGAGCTTTGGAAGACGAGTGTTTAAGAAAGGCTCAAGTGGGATTTAATGGCTTTCTAAGATTCTTCTCGCGTTTCATCAATGAAGGTGGACGGGATTCAAGCAGGCGGGTCTCGATCCTTAATTGATATGTTTGGTAACAAAGTCCGAAAAAGGCAAAGTTGAGCATCCATCGGCCTTATAGTAAGATGATAATGGATTGCAATTCCACATGGTACTTGAAAAAGATTCACGCTTCAGTCAAAAGTGAGTTGTTTAGAAATGAGATTACTTTGACATAAAAGAGACTGTAATTTGATGTTTAAGTTCCTAACAAGTGTTCTACCTTCTTTTTCTTCAGGTACTGAAGATGTTTTGCACATGAATTTGCTCTCTTTTTGTGTATAGAATTGATATACGCGTATAATTATGCTGTAGTAACCGTTGAAAGGCACTTTATTCCAGACATTATAGGCGTAATCGATTAGAACAGCTCCATCTCAATAAGAAAATCTTTTCAACTTCAACTTGGCGGAAACTTTAGTTATGAAAGTTAGTGTCGCTGTGTTGAATCGACTTTTAGATGTCAATCTCAAACTATTACTCTTGAGACCCTTGGCAAATGCTCATAACTGAAATTTCAGGCAAGTGAAAGCTAATAAGATTAACTTACTTTGATGAACCTGCATCAAACGATGACACGCTTTGTTTTCCATACACCGAGCTTCATTTCAGAAATATTGCATACACTCTCATGAAATATTCACTGTTAAAGAGGCATTTATTCTTACTTACGTTGGCATTCATCCAAAACCCCTTAACCAATTGCAAATTTTTGTGTTAAGCCATAGGTTAACAAAAATTTTTAGTGCCTTTTCATTCCAGGCTGCCGCATTTGAATCCAGGTTAAAAATTTTGCATGGGTACAACCGCCTCATATCTAAACACGTTTCCAGCAGCCCTTCCGTTCCACTGTAAGGATTTTTCCTTTACAGCGAAACACACTTTGTTTCCGAGCTCATGTTTTCCCCAAGATACAGCCTTTCACCAAGCGATTGCTGTCTGAAAGGCAATCGCTGAGTTGAAAACGTCTGATCCGCATCCAGACAGAATTTCTTCCGCATGAGAATCCGCTCGGCCTGGACCTCAGCAGACCGTGAACCTTGCAGGACAGCAGGGGATTGTCCTCAGACGCCGGGATCGTCCGCATTCTTCCGAAGACAGCTTCCTCTCAAACTTAAGGATTATGATCAGTAGGAAATCCAGTCTTTTCCTCGAGGTTAAAGTAAAGACAGTCTCAAATTCTCAAGCTCTGTTGATCAAAATCCCTTTTCACTGAGAGCGGATATACCATTGCTTCTGTCACTCACACAATACTGCATTGCTTGAGATGACTGGCAGCATATAACAATTGATGAAACAAATAGATCACTCGCAGTAATTTGGCGAGGGATAAATTCGCCAACTGAGAACTTTATTCATAAATATCTGCGTCCTAACAGATACGCAATTCGATGTCAGCACGAAGGCTTTGGTAATGCCGTTTAGCCTACTGTAAGGCTATGATACGTAGTTTGACGTTGTCACTGCTTTATACGCTACAACTTTGCCATAAATTCAAACATGTAAGCCATGGGAAATGTAACTTATGGACCAACTGACTTAAAGGGTTTTAATTCCCTCTATTTCCAGTAATTGAAGTAAACAGAGGAACCGGGGTAAAACTCTTAGTTATTTATACCTATGTTCAGCTTAGGCGTCTTTTCTGTAGCAACTAAGCTATGGTTAATGGCTCACCAGTTGATATCTTTCCTAACAGTTCAGTGATCGCTCTGGGGACTGCATGAAACTTCGTTACATAAGCCCAGCTGATTTTTGCATTGTGTAATGCCCACCAAAATGTTGTTCACCTTTTAAGTTTTAGCCCAATGTGCAGGGACTTTCCGAAGTCAGTTATGTTTCATGTGTAACATAGATTTAAATTCATAAGAAAATTGTTAAATCTACGAAAGTTTCCGAAACGTAAAAAACTACTTCACCATGAAGCAGTTTTTTTAGACTCTGGATAATATCATCAAAGAAGCCAACAGCTGAAGTAGTTAGTATAATATGAATAATAATAATATTAAAACTCAGAAATTAGTACGCATTCGTTTTGCAACAAGCTGTTGTAAAACTATTTCTACCACCAGCAAATATAATCTAATATTAAAGTTTTCTTTATTGACTCAATGCGTCAATCACCTTTTCCTTCCCTGTTTCCTACGATTTTTGAGTCTGCAGGCATATTCACACAGACGACCATATCGCTATTAACACTTCAATTGCCTCATTGGTTCATGTTTCAAGAGAACGTTTCAATCTTCAACTGTGGATCGTGAAGATTCCAATGGCTGCCTTTGGTATGAATCCAAATTGGAACTAAATTATGTCATTACTTTTAGCAAAAAAAAAAAACAAGTTCCTTGAGAAAACACAACGAAAAATTTGCGACTGGAATTCTTGCAGTTCCACTCTGTGCGTCCTGCTCTGAAGGCCGTGTTTGTCTAACAGGTCGCACACTTGAGTAATCACTTGCTGTTTCTTGTATTTCATCAGTGTTGCCCTTGCAAGTCGCCCACTGGGAATGTTTATTGATGCCTTACATAAAGAAGTCCATGGGAAAAATTCCACTACGAATATCTAAAATAAAGCCGGCGTGCTTGACAAGTTGCAGTTGCGGATTTAAAATCAGCATCCAATTCTGACTTACAAACAGTTGTCAAATTTATAGAAGAAAGAACAATAATTGTAGACTAGTATAGTAAACCCACTATAGAACCATTATATTTAGGGCGCATCCTTTACAGTACGTGTCTGTCTATAACTCTGTGTCGGTACCAACTAACGATGCATATATGCCTTTTATCTTAGCTTGAATTTAATACATTCGTTGTCGTCCGACCGTCTAGCTTCAACCATGAATAATTGAAGCTGAGGTTTTCATGAAAAACGACAATTTTCATCATTTTTGAGATGTCAATATTTTTCTCGCACTCCCCTCGTTCCCGGTCTCTTTGGTCCCTTTCTCTCTGGCCAGTGCACGTGTCGCCACATTGGAGTGACGCAGCTCTAGGTCTCACACCCTTGCTCCGTTTTTTTCCTCAGTATGTTTCATTTGTTTCTTATTTTGTAGCGCTAAATGTCTTCGACTAAGGCCAAAGGGGCAGTGTTACGTTCCCTTCTGTGTTTTGTGCATTGTTTTCTGTGAATATTTGATTAATTGTTTGCTCTGCTACTTTGTATATCTTTGAGGAAAGTCTTTGAAGTGTAATCTTTCTTCCTCTGACTTGTTCATAAAATCCACGTCTGAAACTTGAAACTTGTAAAGCACGAAAGAATCGATAAAGTGATTCAACAACATTTCATTTACGAGAAATTTCCTATCCGCTCATGTTACGCAAACTTTCTGGATTCACTCGTATGCAAATGAATTGTTATTCTGCCAATTATTGCAAAGTCAGAGCTTTCAAAATGCATACTGAAATGTTTCTTAGCGAACCACTTCCTTATTGTCTGTGTATTTCTCTGCTCTTTGTTTCCAAGCATTCAGTACAGTCTGTAATATATTATTATCATGTTAACTCTACTTTTTCGCTATTTCAGCCGTGTTCACAAAGTATATCTTCTGAAGACTTTTTGCTTCAGTATGAGTATTTCTTTTTTTAAGAGCCCAATTGACAGTATTCTTCTTTTGTTTTGTAATACGTTCCTCGCTCGACGCCTCCTCTGCATGCACAAAATTTACCCTTTCTGGGATTTCCCACTCGCGAGGCGTGGAATGTTGAGCGAGCAGATCGTCCTTCAACTCCAAAGTACGTGTGACCCTTACATGCTGAAAACGAATCTGAAGAAAAAATTTCAATAGCCGATGCACAAAATTATAAGTGAAATCAATAAGCAACACGAACAGGCAGAAATCCCTAGAACGTGTGGGAAAATGGCCAACTTTGTGTTGTGCAATAAATCTGCATCGCCTTGAAAGAGTTTATTACAACCGCTTATCTTTCAACAATGCTTTGTTCTATCCACGCTAACCATGATGTGCAAGTAAGCTACTCCACTATCTTTTTATCCTTTAAATGGCATTTTATCTGTGTTATCTCTTTTCTATTCTATGCTTTTTGTAACTTTTTTGCTCTAAAAATATTTTATGTAATTAATATATTTCTTTCAGGAGTACCCTGGTTTCTTGACGGTACTACATGCTCCTTTCAGTTCGCTCTCTTAAATCGCCGCCTAGTTACTACGGAGCTGATTACGAAACTGAATAATTAATACCGCTATTTCAACAGAGAAATAGACGTACGGCTGTACCTGTTTAATTTAGTTAGCATATGCTCGTACTTCTACCTCTTTCCATTTCCGTAAAGCGCTCTTTCGTGGCTATTAGGAGCCCCCGAATTTGCACCTGCCAAAATTTCAGCACTCAGGTGCAGCTTGCTGCAGCACCTCAGCGTAGCCCTCACTGCCCTGATTTCCATCAGGAAAATTAAACATTTTCCAACAACCATGGGCGTGTAATACCACGCTTCAGCTTTTAATACGATTCATACCCTTTTATTCACGGAGGTTAGCTGTAAAAGCTGTTTCTTTCAGGCCAACAATCCGCTGATTCATAATTACATTTCTGTCAAGGTTGGTGTCTACAAGCCATTTCATATTTCTGTTTCTGTACTCTGATACTCTTCTTCTGCTGTTTCGGTCCGCTTCAATTATTGTATGATTGTCAAAACGTGCAGAGGGCCGCGAACCTGAGTTCATTGTACGATTGCCGTTTATTTGTTTGGTCTTGTCATCCCGCAACTATCGTTCTGCTTGCTCGAGTTACTAAAAGTACTAATTTCAGCTTCCCCATCAAGTACTATCATCGCCTTCACCGCAGGATGCTGATCCAATTTTCATGTGTGTTGTTTCCTTCATACATAGCCTATTTGAGTAGAAGATGATGGATTGTTCTCGTTGCAGGATCTTACTGTTAATAATTCCTCTTAACATCTTGTACTTCTGTACTTCTTGTCGGACCTATTTTCTTGTCCCATTTTGAAATTATGTTCTTCATCATAGTCTTCGGTTTGACTTTTATCGTGAAAACTTGCTTACCAGCAACAAAATGTTACCTCTAACGCCTGATTATTGCAAAACTATTAGCTCGCGTTCTACATTAAATGACTTGACAAATTATTATTTTCATGAAACCCAGTTTTTTCCATTCTTTCTCGTACTGTAGTTTTAGAGAATATCTCTTCCTTTCATATCTCTGATTTACTAGTCAATAAGAGCTCGGGAAAGATAGATACTGGCTGTGGGTGGGCAGTACTATTGTATAGCTAGGCCACCAGTAGAAGTCATCTTCAGACGCCTGCAGAGCCTGTAGATTTACATAATTCGGCACGACAGTGGCCATCGTGCAGAACAGAAAATGCCTTTTCTCCTATCTACTCCATCAGATCGGGAAGGAGAGGCCAACCAACCTGCTAAGCAACCAATATGTTATGCATTATCACATACAGTAGTGGGGCACGGTGTCAAAGACGAAATCCACCTTGACTTATTTCCTTCGTTTATTCTTGTAGAGTGTCCGTCCGTCAAAATGACGGAAATTAAAAAGCAGGCATTGACTTCATTCTATATGGCTTCCAAACGTTAAGGCAAAAAAAAATAATAAAATGAAATAAAAGTTACGCAAGGACAATCAGAAATTAAATCTGGATTGTATCCCGGCTACCGCTTACTATATCAAGCCCAGCATTGTAGAAAAATGTCATATGCAATTTTGGAGTCTGCTCTGCGTGGCCAGCATCTTTCCTGGTGAACACATTTTAGCCAAAGAAAGAAGACCGAGAAGGCTGGATAAAAAGAAAGGAAGAGAATAAAAGAGAACAGATTCCAAGTAAAGTGACGCGTTTGTTGCAGCGAAAAAATACCTCCCACTACTCTTGTATAACGTGAAAAATTGAGATCAAGAGGCCCTTTGCAAAGACGGGCCTTTTTATTGATTTGCCAAGCTCAGGAGAAGTACTTAACAGAACCATGTATAATGAAAAAACTTATAAGCAGCTTATATAAGGCTGAAACTTCATTCTGCCTCAACCCCTTGACCTTCAGCGGTTGAGTTCTCTCCTATCTAATCATTCAGATGATTATACAGACCAACCAAGCAACCCATAAACAGTGGGTTATAATAGCTTCAAACTGCCCAAAAAATTTGTTTGGTGAGCGTTCTGTTTAGTCATCAGGTTGTGGACTTTCTGCATCTACACACGTCTCAATTTTGTAATTAAAAATATGAGTTCGACTTTTTAACAATCTGTGAATTATCCAACTAGCCGTGATTGATTCTAGCGGCGGGACTGTAGAGTATCTCCCGCGTTAGAAACTTTACTGCCATTCGTTCCTTGCTCAAAGTTATTCTGTTATACAAGCGCTTACTTAGAAACTGTAGGAGGCCCGGCCGTCAACGTGACGGCCACTATAAAGCGTATACGTTGGCCTCATTACCCTTGGCTAACAACCAGTAAGACATAACAGGTACGCTGCCTACAGAGCTTGGTATATCAAGTCCAGTAGAGAAGTCATAAGCTGAAGTTCAACTTCGGTGTTTATTCTGCGTGGGAAGCATCCTCTCTAGTAAAAACAATTTAATCGAAAAAAAAAGCGCTGCGAAAAAATACGCGCTGTGTCCAACATATGAGGTATCATCACCAATAGGCGATTTGCAGAAGAGCCTTTCATTTCCCAAGAACAAGTGTAAGACATATGTATTACCAGCTCGAGCAGATTCAAAAGAGCTAACTTTTAGTGTTACTTTCAAGCTCGAATTTCGTCGTACCTAATCCTCTTGATGTTCTGTAGCTGAATTTCCACCTATATCTAATCCTTTAGATCGGGACGTAGAGACCAACCAGGCAAGCAGGAGCAAACAAAATTGTGTATCAAATCAAAACAATATAGTAAACACGGTCTTTTGTTGATATAATTTCGGTATGTATTCAAATATTTATGTTTCCTGACGAAATAGGGGAAAAATAGGCCAGGTTGCAGGATTGGTAATTAAGCTATGCTTTGACGGAATCCATAAGCGAAAATTAGACCAGGTTGCAGAAGGTAGCAACAGTGGGAATTCTTCTATCCTTGTAATTGAATCTAATTATCGCTCAGCTAACGATGAAATCCAAACAATAATATTATGGAGCCTGATTTTCATCATTTTCTCCTTACACCGAAACTTTAATTGCTTGCTTATACGAGAGATGTATGAAAATTTTTAAGCATCACGTACAAGAAACGATGATGTTTTGGTCAAACCTACGATTTCCTGAAAGTACAACTTTTAATAAGTATTCATAAAAATTTGAGATTGTAACATGTATCTTATAATTATTATTTTGCAGATTTTTGAATAAGCAAGTGCCAGAGCTTCAGTAAAAATGGAGATAACAAAAATTCATGTAGTCATAAAGTACCTTCATTAGGAGGGCATGAATGACCCAGAAATTCATGATAACATGCTGAGAACATTGCAGAGAGCACCAGAAATGCTCACGAGAGGAATCCTCTCCCACCGAGGCAATGCAACAGCCCACACCTCAGTGGTTGCCATGGCAACAATTCACGATTGTGGTTCCACTTTTTCCCCATCCACCTCATTCGCCAGACCTTGCCCCTTCCGACATTCGTCTTTCCCACCCCAATAAAATAACTTTAACTTGGCGCCATTTCCCAGCGATACTGACGTTGCACCTTCAGTCGAAGGATTATTATTAGTCCCAAACAAGGGAGTCCTTGTATACTGGGATACAACCGCTTCAGTGCCGTTGGAGCAAGTGTTCAGCGTTTGAGGGGGACTATGTTGAAAAATAAAACATCAGAAAACCCATATCCCTTTTAGTTTTTCATGCTTAAAATTTTTTGCATACCCCTTGCATAAACTGGTCTTTTCCGTGTCATCTTTCAGAAGTAAATTTGTAGCTTGCTTATATAAATTAATATTTCTTGCATGTCATCTAAGGGAAGGAAAGAATGTGCTACTCAGACGAATAGAAACAAGAGCTCTCATCTGTGACGACAATATACGTTGGCCACTGTAGTATATTCTTCATCGGTTATGACAATTTACGTTGGCCAGTGTAGCATATATTCTTCAGAAGCATATTTGTAGCGACAGTATTATCAATGAAAAAGAGTTATCCCAAATTCTTCGCTGTCATTTTTGAAAGCGAGGGCACTCTTCTTCTCCTCCTGCGATGAGGGCCTCCGGTTGATCTGCAGCGAGTCTCCGCAGAGTCTACCCACCTCCACAGCAACAACATTGTCGTCGCAGCCCTACCGTAGGAAACCAAGCTTACTGCTAGCTCTTCCCTCCCTGCCTTACCCGGCTACACTCCGGTCCGGAGAGACCGTATTGCCGCCAATGGTGGCGGTGGTCTGCTCTTCCTGACTGAACAAGATATCCATTATCAACAAATTAGTACATACCACCTTTTCTCCAATTATCACACAGCTGAACTCCTGGGTGCCGCTATCACCTTGAGTTCCTCACTCCTTACCCATCTTAACAGCTACATATGTTCCTCCGGCTAGTTCCTGCCCTCCTGGGTATCGAGTCGACACCTCCACTCTTTTCTCTGACTCCCATGCTGACACCCTTATAATGGGTGATTTTAATGCCCACAACTCCGATTGGTTCTCTGCCACCCAGGATAAGCGGGCTGCTGGCAGGGGTACGGAGATCAATGACTATCAACTACGGAGCTTTCTGTCTTCTCAATGGCGACTCTCCAACCAGGTCCCTCGTGATGCTCCTCTCCAGACTTGACCGTTATCTCAGCACACCTAGCTCCCGACTACACCCGGTCCACCACAACCACCCTCTCCTCTGACCACCTACAGATCTTAATCGCTGCTGAATGCAGTAAATTTTCCCCTCCCGGTCCTAGACGCACCTTCATAAATTTTAGGAGGGCCAACTGGGAGGAATTTGCACTCCAGAGCGATGAACTTAGCGCTTCTCTCCCACTCCCTTACTCTTGTAGCGACGGATTGAAGGCTCTTAATCGTGCCCTCACATCAGCTGCCAAGCATCACATACCGGCCGGCCACCGTAGCGAATATATCCCTCGGCTCACCCGGGAAGCCAAAGATGCTATCGCACGCCGTGACCACCTCCGCGCTACTACCCCTCAAGACCCTGCCCTTCCTCAGTTGCAGTATGGAGTCATTTGCAGCGCTGCCCGGGTGGCCTGGAAAGAGACCATCCAAGATTGTGACCCCAAGAGCAATCCCAACAAATTTTGGTCCCTCCTCCGCTCATTATCAGGCAAGCTGTCTTCCGTTCCTCCCAACCAGCCGATTTCCTCCAGAATTCACCCGTTTACCCTCTACGGCGACATTGCCAGAGGCCTCTGCAAGCAATTTACTGCCGCCTATCCTCCTGTCCTAGCCACTTCCCGCAGACGAGCCAGGCGCGTCCTCCGAAAGCGTCATCTCATTGATCATAGCTTCACCGCTTTCACTCCCTCTTAGGCTCGACCGGCTTTTGACGCCTCTGGGAGCTATAGGCCCTGACCAATTGTCTATCTTACACATTGAGCACCTTGGCCCTCGAGGTCTCTTATATCTAACCTGATTAAACAATCTCTCCCTTGCTCACGCCGATTTCCCCGCTTTTTGGAAATTGGCAATCATAACGGCCAGTCTAAAACCATCCAAATCTGCGGACAAAGGGACCTCCTACCGCCCAATATCACTGCTGTGCCCTGCTGCTAAGGTCCTGGAGCGCCTTCTGTTGCCTTTCATCAATGAGGCATTCCAGCCCTCTCCTCACCAACATGGCTTCCGATACCTGCATTCCACATCTGCTCTGCTATCCCTTTCCTTCCAAGCTTCCCATGGTATGAACAAGCCTAAACCCATTGACCGCACGGTGGCTTTGCTGATCGATTTCAGCAAAGCCTTCGACACCGTTCCCACTGAAGGCCTGATCGCCTCGGTTTCTAACACCAAGCTCCACCATAATATTGTCAGGTGGCTCGCGGCTTACCTCAGGGGCCGCGCAGCCTTCTGCCTCTATAAAGGCTTTCGTTCTCAATTCCGTGCTGTCAAGGTGGGGGTTCCTCAAGGTTCTGTTGTCTCACCTTTCCTTTTCAACCTCTACGTCTCTGATTTCCCCATACCTCGGGACCAGTTCTCTCGTCCCCTCGTGACATCATACGCCGATGACTTCACTGTCGTGGCGTCCCATCGCCACCCTCTCACCGCTGCAGCCGCTCTATCATATTACTCTGACTTGATCAGTAACTGGGCAGCTGCTAAGGGCATCACCATCTCAACCTCTAAATCCAACTCAACACTTTGGACGACCGACACCCATTAGTCTGGCCTTGACCCTCGAATCACTGGTAACAACACTGTCCTACAGCTGGAGCGCCGCTCCAAGATCCTCGGCGTCACTTACGACATCCACTTTACTTTTACTCTACACATCACTTCTATCGCTGCATAAACCTCCAACCGCCTTAGATTGCTCAAAGCCCTAACTGGCACACGCTGGGGCCAGTGCAAGGCCCTGCTTCTCGCATATATGGCATTTATTCGACCTCTCTTCACCTATGCGGCCCCAGACTGGTATCCTGGAGCTCGCCATTCCGCGATTCAGAAGCTGCAGACAGTTCAAAATGCTGCTATCCGCTCTGCGACCGGTTGCCTTCGCATGGCATCCATCGATCATCTCCATTCAGAGTCAAATTCCTAAGGGTCGACCAATCTCTCGACCTTCAGTGCCGCCAATACCTCATCTCCGCCCAGCCCACTCTGTTGTCACTGCACAGGCAGGTCGTCGACACATCCGCCAAAACCTGGCAACAGTTTCCACTCTGACGTCAACCACTTGCTAACAGATAATATAATGCCACCTGAAGAATACCGTGCAGCTCTCTCCTCCCTCCATCGGTCTGCCGTGCGAGCCTTACTTGACCGTCTCCCTGTAAGCAGGGTTTTGGGCACCGTTCCACCAGATATCTCACCTGAGGAGACCGCTCTTTCACCGGCTGCCCGCTCTACTCTATCGCAGTTACGTTCAGGCTTTTGCTCTGTCCTGATTTCTTACCGCCACAGGGTCGGGCAAGCAGACTCAGACTCCTGCCCCCAATGCCACAATGGCCCTCATACTGTGAACCATCTATTCGAATGTCCCGCCCACCCCCTTGCTCCTTCCCACCTCTCTATGAGACAATCTTTCATCTGCACTTCACTTCCTGTGCTCTCTTCCTTCCTTTTCATACCTTCCGCCACTTGCTCAACCCCCTCCGGAGTCTCCCTCTGCGTAACTACAACTACAACAAAGCGAGGATACTCTAGTTAATTTAAGATAAAGACAAAAGTGTATTTAGCTATCTATTTATTATTCACTTAGTTCTTTATATATTTATTTATGCGTATATCTTTTTATCTGTTCATTTTCTGGCAGGTTTCAAGACAACACATAGGACAGAATTAGGCCTGGTTCTAGACTGTAGCCATTTTATCACACTCTGTTGGAACCCGATAGGTAAAAAAATAGACCGGGATGCAGTTGATAGCAAAAGTACACAACAGCCTCATAAATAAGTGTGCTTCTTGTTCTGCCAACGGTGAAATCAAAGGGTTGAAGATATCTACAGATTACCTTAGCAATCACATGCATCCTGATTCTTACTAACGTCCCATGGAAGACTTCAATGCATCATTAATTTTCTCAATTTGTTTTTATTCGTTAAACAAGCAGCTTTTCACATCAGTAAAAAGTGTTGACTTATATGATAACACGGTGTATCCATGATATCGAATCGAAATTATTATTGAAACTTACGCCAAACTGCCTGCAAAAAGTGATTAGATTTTCTGCATGTCAGTGAAGGAAAAGAAGCGCTAGGCTACGTGATGATTTTTCAACTCGAGAGCGCTCATTATGTTCCTTTAACTTGTCAGTTGCAGTAAGGAAAGTATGCAAAGAGAAATATCATCACAAATTCTTTGTTGTTATTTTTAACGACCGGGCCCACTAGTTGTTATATACATAGTGCATGATACTTCGCATTTCTACATACATAAACGCTCACATAGATGGCTTTGACAATATTATAAATTCGATTCACTTTTGCTCACGGGAAGACGTTTATCTCTATTCGACATTATTATGTGAACAAATAATCATGTATGTGAACTTTTTAAGGCTAATAATGCTATTTTCGAGTACCTAGGTTTTGCTGGGTCTTCAAAAATTTAGAGGAAAGTTTTCAAGTCCTCGAAGTTGGTTTTTTGTCTCGCTTGTTCTTCCGGTACTGGCTCCATTGCAAGGTTTGTCTTGCGCTCTCGTCTCCTTAGACGTCAAACTCGCCCTTTGTTTCCGTGCCAAAGTTGCGCAGAGGCCCATGCCAATACTCTGGTGTTCTTCCTCATGCGACTCGAAGTTCTTGGAAGTTCTTCACTGTCGCCATCGACGAGCCTATTGTTTGGTCATTTATTAGTTTTTACTTTAATTGTTGAAAAATGAAAATAATAGTTCGTTTTATCAGCGAACGCTTATTCATCCACTCAACGAGCAGCGCAAAGCCTGTATAGGCCGTGCCGTTGGTAGAGTTTGTCTTCAATGAACAATCCAACTTTGGGCTCCAACAAGTTTCAATGTTTTCACATCTCCCCTCCAAGGACGGATATCTAGGTACGGTCTTATAAACATTAATTATGTACTATATTTGATGAGATCTCTTACAGAAGACTGAGTGCAGTATAGAAATGTCAGTAGCCAGGTTGTACTAGTCTAATTTACTAAAGTTATGGAACTGCACAACACCTCCACGTTTAGTAGAGAAAATGATCCGCCACCTGTTGAAATAACTGAATAGTCACCAATGTAAGCAATGTAAGGAGCAGAAGACATAAGAGAGAGAGAGACTTGGAACCACGTCTGTATAACAGATTTGATTATTGGTATTGATGCTTTCGGCTCAAATTTATTTTTCTGTCTTCTTTATACACCTCTGGCTTCATTTTTTATGCGTATCTCAAAAACTCTACGATTAGAATATTCTGAGGTTGTGGATGATGCATCCTTTCTCTAGAAAAACGCTGCTCATGCTAAACAAAATATATACTTTTAGGCCCTCGCATAATACATTTCTTATTGTCGGAAAGAACTCATCTATGTTATGGCTCAAAACGTAAACAAAAGTCGGCAAAACTTTCAGATTGGCTATTAAAATGTTGTTCAGATTTGGAAAGAAAGAAACAACGCGCTCGTTTTGAAATAAAAAATATGATGTCGGTGTCTATAGAGATACCGTCAGTGACGAAAGACTGTCAAGCTGCGCCTCTAGTCTCAGCGTCTGCCATTTTCAACGAAAGTATACGCACAGTGAAAGGTGCTTTTACGCAGGTGTATTTTTTTAGGATAGTGAGAAAGTATCCAAGGAAGAATGCTGTAGATTTTATGGTAAAAATATATCTTATATTTGCATAACTTATGCTAATTTCAAAGCTCTAGCTTAATTGCACTTTGATTAGCTAAGGAAATATTTTTCATGTGTGTTCGAGGTTAGTATTGAGGAACGCATATACCTATAGGTCTGATGCATTTTTATTTTCCAGAATAGTATTCAATAAGGAAAGTAGGTAGAAAAAGATCGCTTACCGCCAATTAAAGATCATCAATCGTCCAACATATTCGATGATGAAGCGATGCCGAATACTTCAACAGAGCCTTATTAAGAACAACCAGGCGTTTAACTTAGAACATTAATTGTCAAACAAAACCTCGCAGTGCTAAGAGTAAGCTTAATTAATTAATTGCTCACCACGAGAAGAGCGCAAAATTGCACCGGCAACAAAATTGCCTCCCTGTGGCAGTGAAGCTATTTTTGAAGAGGCTGGAGTTGCTTGTGCATCTCGTGGCACACGATTCAGCGTCCTAAGGCATATCGTCACAGTGAATAAACCCAAAACTGGACCCTCTTCATCATCAATTAACAAAAATAAAAGCGTTACAGTGTCAAAGACATATGTCTTGAAAGTTTATTTTTCCAATATGATCTTTACCGATGAGTGTAGGGATGGTCGTGATGGCTGGTCAAGAGGATGGGTTGGTTATACATCTTAACAAGATCCCACCTAGGCTAAAACGTCAGCAGAGTAGAGGGGGAGTTATGTTTTGGGCTGCCATCTCAAGAGAAAAGTTTAATGTAACTTTTTCCAGATACCTAACGGTGTCAAAAGGAATGTAGAAACACACATCGATTTGTTTTACAGAATCTCCTTCACTTCGTATCGAGCAAAGAGCCGGAGTTTCGAGCAAAATTGCATTTTCTTGCACGATAATGCACCCGCCAACGCTTTGATGGCCCCAAAGGACTTGCTACCGCCTAAAGAGACTGCAATGAACTATCAAAGGAGTGGCCTCAATTTTTTCCAGGCCTCAACTGCATCGAGAATGCAAGAAGCATCATTGTTGCATATCTAATTCGTTGTGGCGAACAATACTTATTTATCTGAAGAAGCTCTGCGGCACGGCATCTCAAGCCTTTGTGAGACTGAGATCTTTCCCTCATTTCACTGTTGACGACTTCAGCTGGACCATCACCTTGTAAGCATACAAGAGCGATAGGGCGACTATATTGACAAGTAAAGTACGTCATGCCGATTGAATATGACAGTTAGTACGCTATATGCGTGTTATTTGTCCAACTTATGTGGGTATTATATCATTTGAGGCATACTGATTAAAGGATCCATGAGCATGCACAACAGCATATGACTTCCATAATAAATGTTTTTTCAGCTGGCCAACTAGTGGTTAACTTGCAGCTGTGAAATTAGCATCAGTTACCTAAATATAAGTCATAGTATTGCTACAATATTTACATAGCGTTCTACGTTGAATATTTTTCACTATCCTAAAAAAAATATCAACCTAAATTAATAGCATCTGACACAGCGCCCTAGCGTAGCTTTCCATGGTTCCAGTATGGCTCTTTCTCTAGATCAGGGAACGATCATTATGATCATAGCGGAATTACGGCACTACGATTTAACGAGTATGTAATTATTTATTTTAACTTATTTTTGTCTTGCAAACTGTGTTCCATCTTATCCTATGTTTCTCTTCTGCCACTTTCAAAATTATCGCGACAGCCAATTCAGCCAAAGCTGTCATGAAATTTTTGCTTCACTCTAGCTTTTTGAAGACTTATACTCGCATCAAGATGAAGCTAACTTACTGTGAAGCTGATTCACTCACTGCGTAACTCCTACTGTGCTCTGCATAATCCCATAAGATTGCACGAATCTTACTTCTGTTAGATTTTCAACTCCTCCTAATCCCGGCAGCATCTGAAACTGTTCCCGTAGCTCAGATCTGTTAAAGGTAAGTTAAAATAGCCATGGACTCTCCCAGTGCATCACCAGTGTTGTTCTGTCGACATTTATACAAGACCATCATTACCTTAAGGTACCCCGGTCTTTACCCGTCTAAAGAACTATATATAAAGGCATTATATCCGTTTCCCCTTTTACCACTCGCCCACTCGCACTGCTGGACGTTTGCCGTCCAGCAACTTTGCCACTGACGAATCCAATTGTGCAGTTTGTCTTGTAGCAAAACTCTAGGACTTTCCCACAAGTTATTCTGCCGATCCTTGGCAGTGCAGAAATTTTATAGTCGTGTGCTCCCAACAATAGAATTATTACTTTGAGAAAGCCGGTATGAGCAGCTATCGCACAACCTCTCAACAGTCAACGATCTTATCCTGTTCGCACTGTTAAAAATTATATTTTAGTTTTTCTCCAGCTTCTTTCCTGGCTTGCTGTATATCGTAATCTTTGTAAATAGCTTCACTGGTTTTCCTGATTTGCTTTATTGACTCTTATTCTTTAAAAAAAAAAAATACCATGTAGCTACTGATTTATCTAAGGAGGTTTTGACCAATAAGTCCCATTTTTTTCAAAACATTGGTTCCCTGGAAAGTGCCGAGCAACATTCAGGCAGCAAAGCTGCATGCAATCTAAAGTACCTTGTCTGACGGTCATTTTGGACATCTTTTAAAATTAATCAACGCCGGGCTCATGAGTAGAGCATTTAAGCGAGTGTACATACGTCTGCTTTAAGTAAGAACTCTCACACCGTAAGAAAGATAAAGATTTGCGATCACTGATTGCCATCGCGCTCTGCTGAAAAAGCTTGAACTGCAGAAAACCTTCATGGACTACAGAAGAGAGTCCTAAACTAAGGTCCCGCAACAGCAAGAGGGGGCCTCTGCTCAGTTTCCTGTTTTGACATCGTTAAGTGTTTCAACAGGGAGACGTGACATATTAGCCTACTTGTGGAATCGGAGATCTAAAATAGCCGCAGCAGATAAGTGCGTTGAATGCATGTTCCGATTCCAGAGTCCACTACTCTCAGGAAGTGCCAACCTGCAAATTAAACTTTTTTCTCCCTCTGTGTTTTCATCTTACACTATACAAATGGTTTACTATGTTGGTATAAATAATTACAAAATTTAGCAGTTTTAGGAATATTTTTTTATTCTTCTTCTTTACTCAAAATTTGAGAAGACACCAGCAACTACACTAATGAACCAGTTGATCACGGCTAACAGTTATACTTGAATAGACAAAATGAAATATTCGAATGCTGTGAAGCGGAAATGAGAAGACAAAATTCTAATGTCTGCAGCGGGCTTTAGATTCCAAGGCACAGTAACTGAGTCACTAGCAAGACATTGCTGTAGTATAAAAGTACTCGAACAATATTCATATTTGTAATTTATAGATTAAATTTAATTATCTTTCACTTCCATCGGAGGCTTCACGATTTCGAAGCTGATTAGGCATCTCATTGGTTTTTATCTCTCCTTTTATCTTGCTTGGTAGTATGAGTGCCATACTTTTCTCTCCCACCGTTACTATTGCATTAACCATATATAGGCTAAATAATTTATGTATTTCATACCTAAATATAATCTGTGTTACTTGACTTGCATTGAACTATGATAGCAAACCTATTTTATAACAATAGTTAATTCGTCTTGCACTCTTCAGATTGAGTTTCAATCTTTATATCAGATAATATTTGCTCCACCGTTCAGTACTCCTATTCATTGTTAATTCGTTACGTTTAAACACAAATCTTGAGGAACGCTCTATATAATCTCAGTACTTGAATTATAATGCAAAAATATATTTTGTCTCTAGAGCTTCCTGCGTGCAAACATCGAAAGACCGATATTATTACTTCGCCAAGGAGGTTATGTTTACTTTCGGATTTGTCTAGTCCGTGAAACTGTTTGTCAGTCTGTCACCAAGATAATTCAAAAAGTTATGAACAGATTTGATTGAAATTTACAAGGATTGTTAAGCATGTTAGGAGGAACAGATAATTAACTTTCAGTGAAGATCCGTTCATCCGTTTGTTTGTTTGTTTGTCTACATCATTTTTGCTAATGCCATGAGTCATAAAGTTATTAATTGATTTTCATGAAATTTCCATGAGTTGTGAAGTTCATGACAAAAAGCAAATGACAAAATTTTTGTGATGAAATGTTTGTTCGTTCGTGTGTTTGTCACTGTTTTTGATCTTGTGCTTGTTAGCGGAATAACTCGAAAAGTTCTCAATGGATCTTTATAAAATATACAGGAGTTGTTAGTAATGTTTATAGGCATAAATGATTAAATTTTGGTGCAGATCGGTTGGTTCGTTTGTATGTTTGACTTATGTTTGTCATAATGTTTGTTAACAGCATAACTCAGAAAGTTATGAGCAGATCTTCAAGAAAATTGCAGAAAGTGTTAATGCTATCAAAAGGCACAAATGATTAGATTTTGAATTTGATGTAAAGAAAATTGTGGTTTCAGCACCAATATGAATTTTTAGTTACCGTTGTCCTGCTTGGCATAGGTTTGCGCTCTCAGAGTGCTCTAGTTGTAATAGTTGAGGCGTTGCCATCAATTGACGCGGCACGGGGGAGTAAAGCAGGGCTAATTACATTCAACTTACCTGTCTGATATTCGTGCAGGCACTTCGGTTAACAAAAAAATATAAGTAGTGCTACATCCTTGATGCGGTCGACCCATAAGAACAGGTATTGCCCAAATTTCCTGTAACAGACGATAACTAGTTTACTATGTTGTGTATATGGGTGCAGCTCAAGTATGTAGCTAGCCACCCAGGAGCGGTAGGTTGAATGGATTAGGTAAAAAATAGAGCGAAATGGTAACAATATGTTTTTATGAAGAGCTGTATGACTTGACTATGAAGTGCAATAAGTAATATAGCGCCATCCCAGCCTAGATTTTGCCTCTGATGTTGCGAAAGTTTCCTCTTCAATTTTTTATTAATAACTATGATTATTGTTCATTCAGTTTATCTTCACTTCATTTATTAATGTATTGGGCTTGAAGTTTGCATTTGTCAACTCTATGTTGATATTATATGAAATGCTCGCAGAATATTCACGTCACTTTTCAATGCTGGTATCATGTGAGTCCTCCCGTTGCAGTCTTTGTTTTCTGCACAAGCGCATAAAACCTTAGGCCCTCCGATTTTTTTTATGTTGTAGTGGTGGCTGCAATGCCGCTAGTTGGCGCCCTCCAAAAATTCAGTGGCGAATAATGATATATTAGCATCTTCTTCTTCTTTTTAATCTAGGTAACTCATTCTTGAGTATGAGCAACGGTTCAAATTATTTTAGTTGAGGCTAAGGAAGTCGACTTTGAGTTAAAGATGTTTTCCAGACACCTCCAGGAAGTCCATCCAGTTATGGTAGGTTTGAAATACCGTAAGCAGTTGTCATTTTCAGTAAGAACCTTTTAAGTCTGGCAGGAAATCCTGTGCGGCCCTATAAAATTATAAATTTTCTTGTAGTTCTTGCCCTGATTGCCTGGCTATAATAATTAATAACATGAAAAACAACATTCATTACTTGGGCTGTTTCTTTATCCATTCCCACCCTACTCACCACCAGGCAATACGCACTTTCATATATTATAGAGCAAGTATTGCTCCACGGGGACAAAGGCAGTAGCAGCTACCTCGCCAACCGTGTTGTCCACTCGGCGCCTGGGCTGCGGCCAAATTTTTTATGCAATCCAGCATGCTTTGTTTTTCCAAGACTTTCGCTGTTTTTCTATATATTTCTACCTCCGTCACTTGGGAGTCCAATAATTCTCGCCTGCCCGTGGTTCTGCTGTCAGATTTTGTCACTCACTGCTGCTTGTGAACAAGCAAATAAAATTCTATTAGCTTGTCGCACGATCCAGTTGCTCTTGGGAACTGCAAAAAACTGCCGAGCGTTGCCGTCGATGCAGCGCCATTACCCTCAGAAGTCCTTCATAACCATCAGTCTCTCGTCTGCCGAAGTCGATGCGTCCGATGCCTGCTAAATTTATGGATCTAAAAGACGCTCAGTTCAGTCCTTCCTTGCTGGCATGAATTTTTAGCACTGAACTTTCTTATTGCAAGAGTTAGCCCAAGTTTGATCTGTCGGAATATATTAAAAGTGACTCAACGCAACCGCTTTCTTCCAGATGCTACAAAAATTGTGTCGGAGTAAACTTTTAGAGGCTCTACAATAGCTCTGTAGGCTTGGAAATATCATTTGAATTACTTCAAGTTGCTGTAGCTATTTTGTAACGTCTATTTGCTTGTGGGTATTTTTGTTGGCAGGAAAAAAATTATACTCCCTCTGTTCTGAACTAGTTGGCATACAACCAGAAATTTCATTCGGAAGTTGGTCTTTACTTTTTGTCAATCAAATATTCATTTTGATGATTTAGCTTCTCGGGAAACGAAAAGAGTCTCTACAGATGTAACTTCTTGACGCATCAGTGGAGTACTTTAATTTTTGAGAGATATTAACTGCTTGATTGATTGATTAATACGAACTACCACTGAATTCTGCCGTCATAAATGAGAAATGACGATGGAGAATTTGCGATGTTTCTCCATCGTCATACTTTTATTCATGATAAGAGATCAGCCTTCCTAGCCGCACAGGTACCAAACTCGCCGCGCGATATGTACGTTTGCAACTTTTCTGTGAACGTGCATCGTTGTGCTTGCGTGCTGCGTTCAAGGTTCTGCTGTGTGCCATTTACAAGTCACTTTATCGCAAATTAAGTTAGGTTAGGTAAGGTTAGGTTACGTTAGGTTAGATAAGGTTAGGTTAGGCTAGGTTAGGTTAGGTAATGCTTATGGTAGTACTTTTGGTGGTCGTGACGCGGCAAAAGGCTTACTTAAACGGACGCACAGCGATGCACGTACGCAGCGCGACGAGTTTGGTGTCAGTGCTTCCTGGCGGACTTCCCACCGGCTGGGTAACGGCACACCTGTTTTCTTTCCCCGGCATGGAGAAAAGTCAATTCCTTTTTAGTAGACATTTAAGCATCACTCAAGATATTAATTTATACCCGGTATTATAGATGAGTCAGGAAATCATATACATGGAAATACTGTCATTCAGCTAAAGCCTGTTTCATCGACGGATGAAATCAAGTTGGAAAAATAAATGTTGCAATGATATTGTCTGGTGGATGAAATCAACACTCAGTATCTATTAGAATGTAAAGAAAAGCTTCACATACCTATAGTATCTTCAGTATACTTTGATTTCAACCCTGGCAATGATTGCGGTGCATTGAAATTTCGTATAAGGTTGCCATGTACTTTTGCTCTCATCTGCAACCGGTCTTAATTGTTACAAATCTGTTTTTCTTCAGGCGTGACAGAAAATGGACAGATATAGAAATAAAGAAAACAAATAAAATAAGCAGATCTGTTAAATACACATTGGTTTTCATTTCATTGCAGATTCAGTGTTGGTTAACGACATAAAGGAAAATTTTTTGCACTGCTCAGTAAACTAAACCTGAACGCCCTTACTTCTTTTCACTATTAACAGTAGTTCCATTAGATAATTCATAACTTATAAACGAAAGATGATCAATGAAGAAATGGCGAAAATTTTTTATCGTGTTATTCAACTACCTGGTGCGCCCATATTAAGCAATTCTGAAGCAAATATTATAACAATTTATAACACAGTGGATCTAAATTTTGGATCGTTGGGTGACAAAAACTCATAAGACAAAAAAAAAATGCTAGAAATGTTCAGCAAAAAAAAAAAAAAAACACACACACACACACACAAATTTACAAGTAATGAACACAATGTTGTGTTGCCAGCACTACTGGAAAGATAAAAAGAACCTGTCACGAGGCGTGGTGCAGCACAACACGTTGCAGATGAATACGGGATTGAAAGTCACACGGTTAACATATTGGTCAAATACTTTATCAATTAAGTTCACCATTCAAACTATTGCTAATGGATATTTCAAACTTGCACTTTTCGGTGTACTTTTATCTAATGGAACAATTATTTCGGAAGAACCTGGAAGTTGCTTTGGCATTATCACTATTCCAGATCAGAGGGAGCAGCAGAGATAGACTAGAAAAAGAACATAAATATTCAGTTACCATTGAAAAATCTGCCCCTTTGGGCCTAGAAACCCGTGATTTTTTTTATTGGGAGGGTACGAGGCTATAATTACAAACTTGATGTATAAAAGGGCAGGTCATAGCAACCATGGTGAGATACAGTATTGCCATTGTCAAGTGTCGCACAGGCACTACAGTTCACTACCATCAATTAGTACAGTGTATTCAGGAGTGAGATGTGTGTACGTTTTTGTGTAAGTACGTATTGACTGATGGTGAAACTGGTGTTTAGTTAGCTACTAAGTCTTTAGTCTGCGTTTTATAGTAGCATGATGGTTGTTTAGAGAGGCACTGCTTTTCTCCGTGATGGGTACGATGAGTAGAGAGGACCTCTTGGCTAGTGCCGCTCAACCGCTGCCTGTCCAGCTCGAACTCGTCCGGGCGGGACTTATTCCGATAATCCAAGTGGTTGCATGCTCATAGTCCTTGGTGTTAAATTTAGGAGCCTCAGGCCAGTACTTGCAGCCTGTTAAATATACTGGGTGGAAGCCCGGTTGCAGCAATTTCACTAATCAGCAATTATATGTTAACTTAACTATTCTAACTGCTGGCCCGATACCACCAGCATATTGAAAGTGTCTCTATCTCACCCTCTTCCTCTACATGAGATGCTAAAATCGGATTAGTTCTAACTTTTCTCTAACTTCAGTGCTGAGAATTCGAGGCACGGCTTTGGATCGAGCTTCAGGAGTTAATCGCAAACAGCTCAAGCTTGATACGACTGAAGAATAGAGTTTTCGGTTGTCTTACGAATATTCAGTTTGTTTTATTAAATACTTGCAAACAACCATTAAACAAGCTTTCTTTTTGTTTACAGCATTGACTAGTACTAATTAGAGTAGTGAACTGCCCGAGAGATATGTCGAGTTATTAGTGTGTTTTGTAGGGAATTACTGTAATTTTTAAAGTGCTTGAGAAAATTTGGTCGAATGGTATCTGAATGTATCGAACTTTTAATTAAAAAATAAAACTGGATTCCTTTCACGCTTAGTATTCAAAAAGTAGTAATTGACTACTGTACTGGTTATACCCGAAGAGTACTATAGCGTGCTGCATAAGTGATGTTCCAAACAACGGCATCCGTGGGAGAAACCGATATTTTATTTAATTTTTGTAGGCCAAGTAAATTGCGATTCATATGGTGCCAATTATTTTATAAAGCGTTGCTTTCTTCCCTGTGGGCCAAAAATTGCCCCTCTCTGTTATCCCTCGCCTCCGGGGCTCGGTGGCTTCCTCACACTTGAAACAGAAATAAAAATCAGGAGTCAAACTTCAATAGCATATACACTAGCGGGCAAAATAAGAGAACGATTTTCATTTTTTGAAAATAAAGGTTAACCATGTACAGTAGGTTAATGAATCATTTGATGGGGCCATAAGGAATGTATTTAACATATATCTATATAGAAAATATCAGGACAAACATAACTATATTTAATACATTAGAGCAATCTAACAAACAATAACAAAAATTGAATAGTGCAAAATAAGAGAACGATCGTCTCTAAATACAATTTTACAAACAAACAACATGAAACAATGATCAATTTTAGGTTTAGAACAATTAGTATGGAGTACTAAAACCTTTATTTTTAATAACTTTAGCACAGCGACGATTGCACGACATCACAAGTTTCTTACAAAACTCTGGAGTTAGTTTTTTTCCATTCCTCTTCAATTTTAGTCCACAGATCCTTTACTGTTGATGGTCGTCGTTCTCTTATATTGTCACCTATAATTTTCCATAAATTTTCAATTGGATTAAGGTCCGGGCTTTGGGCAGGCCACTTCATGACTTCGATATTCTCTTCCGCAAAATATTCCTACACTTTCTTTGCAGTATGGCACGGGGCATTGTCCTGCATAAAAATTGCTGGCTGGTTTGGTGATGATCGTAGAGATGGGATAACATATTGCT
>LQNS02277275.1:13594721-13616632 GCA_001587735.2 Parhyale hawaiensis | reverse complement strand
AAACAATGACCCCTAGGAGGACAACAACCCCTGGGAAGTTAACTACCCCCAGGAGGGCAACTACCGATTTGCAAAAATAAACACGATCAAATTAGATGTGCAACTAATTACATTAAAATCCAACAACAAGCATACCGGTAGAAAGAAATTTTCCAAACACTCAAAATAAAGTTGGTAAACCGTGAAAATTTTCACGGGTACAGCTAGTATACATTATTTGCCTACAGCGTGCTCTTCACACACTTGGTTCTCGAGCATTTTTTAAGGAGTAAGTTCAGTGCAAAGCGACAGCGAAGCGCATTCACAGTATTATAACCCACTTGAAATTCAATGCAGTTCGGCCCCCTTTCACAGGCCTAAAACATGTTGGCACGTATTTATTGGCGAGTGGAGTCATACTGCGACTACCTTTTTAGCTTCAAAATAATGTGAATCAATTTCAAATTAATTTAAGTCAAGTTCAAATCTATTACTTTATTGACTGATGTAACTGAATTTGAAGTCCATTAATTTTAATTTCAAATAGGTTACAGTAGCTTTATTTAATATGAAGCTAATAAGGTTGAAAGTGGGCTAAAACGCGCTGCATTTCAGGCGATCTGTGCTATGGATGTGCTTCATTTTCACTGTACACTGAATTTACTATTTAAAAAAATACTCGATACAAGCAAAGTCAAGAAAATAAACAGCGTTAAACTGAACTTTTGAGTCAAGAACCTCCTTGCACTTCTACAGATTTGGAAGAAACAGGTTTCCCTTTTCACTGAACTGCGGACAAGTGCGCACGTCATTTGCCCGCACTACTGGTGATGATCGCACCGTAAGATGCTTCTAAATCATTTCCGTGTTTGTGGCAAATTATTATCCCCTCAGAGCAGATCGCCGGCCAGCGAGAGATTCGAAATCCAACTTAGCAGCCTTCCACTATCGATTTGCTAATACATTTCACAGGGTAATTAGTCAGTTATCCCATTCCTTGATAAGCCTACTTGCAAAAAAGACATTAAAACTCATTCTGTAATAATTAAATTCATAATGAATTACTTTGGTCATTTTCAGGTAAATTAGTGAAGCGTAGAATAATACGCAGGGATAATACTTTGTTTTTAATTCAGAGTCTGCATATCTGTGGGATCTGACTTCACGGGTTCTTGTTTTTCAGGAGCTGCATATTTCTGTTAAAAAATATGACTACATACACCTATTTTCCCTAGCTTAATGTACTCAAGAAATCCTTTTGGAAATCTTTTTGAACTCATCAAAGAGTAACACATTCGGTGTGAAATTTCTCTCCGATGAATATTCAGTTCTTATCAGAGCTATTGCGAATATTCAATTAAGAGTAAATTTTGTTTTATCTTCTGAAATTCGATAGCAGCAGTCCGACCGTCTCAAACTAAAAGCGTTACTTTATATCATGCCAGTAAGATACCCCAGCTTACATTTCTTTATATGAGCCGAATTTATTCAGAAAAGTGCAGAAACTCTGCAGCTTCCTACACCACACGCAAGCTTTAGCTGCAAATCGCGAGTACCACTAGGAAAGTGGCAGGGAAGGCGACGGACAATGAAGTATGCACGTCATGCTTGGGGCATTAGGCAAACTGGAAGCTACGCAGGAAGCCGTGATTCGATCACTTGCCGGATTCTGCCACTTCAGACGTAGCTGTGCTCGGTTACATGAGGAATTTTGAACCGCTCCGCACAACAATATTTTCAGGAAGCTTGGAAAGGTTGGGCCAAATCAGTGGTGACTAACTACCAGAAATATAACATATAATTAAGCCCCATCCATTTTGATCTACCACTCAGTGAACTAAATGCGGCTGCTCTCTCCATTAAATGATGAAAGATAACAGGAGATATAACTTGACAATTAAGAATATCACATTGATCACAAGGTGAATTGGTTACTTAGGCTTATTATGATAGCCGCATATCTGAAGTAGGTAATAGAACATGTAAATTTCATGAGTATATAAAAGAGCCCATTTCTAATATGCATAACCATGCTAATTTAAAGCATTGTCCATAGCAGCCCACACCACAATTATCAATTCTAAATTTCTGATCAAAATAAAATGTAACTGACTTAGGCTTGTTAAATCAGTGGTAACTTAGTTCAATTTTAATAATGCATATCGTGCATTCATTTTTCCGAATTTCGAGAATGAAAATGTTCTTGAAGGTGTCCAAGATCTGGTTGAGCATTACTTTCAGTGACGAGGGAAACTGCGACTGTAACATTACAATAATTCATAAACACAAGATGCCTCTGAATCTGATTTCACATCATTAATACATACAATGTTTCAATGAGCAGGCGGTAGGGCATTCAAACTTGTCACGATGCTGTCCAAGACTCGAGTGTTTTCCTTTATTAGTGGCAAGTAATATGACTCTGGTAACTATTGCATCTCTGGGGAAAGGTTGAAGTCCGAGTGCCCGTTTTCACCGGAATGAGTGTCTTCCTTTTTCATAACTTTACTTTTGAATATTTTTCTGTCTAGATTCTTTAAACTAAGATAATAATCATGCAATTATCTTTATACATCTATCATCCCTATTTTCTTACTTGGATGCATTTTTCGAAGACACTATACCACCCATTTCAAATCAGTTGTTTCTTTAGGATAGCCCGATAGAAAAAAATATAGCAGCGGTTACAGGCGAAGAGTGGTAAGTTGATTATCTTCTCTGCCTATTAACAAGTCAGCAAGCCGTAATAATTGCTCTTCTAATTTCAGAATTTGTGTTCCACATGCAATTGCATATCTTTCGGTTGTCCAACTTCCAGATCTTTACTTAAATTTAAAAAAAGTCACTTCGCAACAAATCCTCAACATAAACTGGCTTCCATACTAACAATAGGGGTCGCCTCAGAAGCTCAAACCGCAATTAGGCTTCTGGGCAGCGCCGGGGCGGCCCAAATGTTGCTAGGGTTTCCTGTGGAAATGTGCTGGTAGTCAATGTGTTAAAAATCACTGTCGCCTGTTGCTCGCCCTTTAGATACATGGAGCACCGCCCTTAGCAATGGAAAATGTTGCTCACTGCACCAAACATAGAGGAATTATAACATCTTAATCTCCACTCTCTATGCTGATGTACACCTAATGCAAATAGGAAAGAGAAGAGTGTACAAAATCAGAGACAGGCGTGACTCCATAGCCATTCACAGCCAATCAGAAAACATACCTTCTGTTTGTGAAATCTGAGATTGGCTGTACGATGTTGTGATGTCACACTAGGCTTAGTTTTTTTTTTCACGTGAGAAAGCAATATTCTCTATTTTACTGACTTCGGTGTATTGCTAGTAACGAAAAGCGTGGCGTAGCTTGAATGTTGGGTGGACTAGTCATTGAGATACTGCCAGCACACTGCGGGAACTTCTTAGTGAATGAAGTTAGTCAGTGCACTGCCACTGAACTATACAAAATACTTGAGGAGTTAGTCGAACTCACAAAAAAGTCGGGTGGCTGCTGACGACTACTCAATACTATGTTTTTCAATTAACGTAGGAACCCCAAACAAGAAGAAAACTAAGCATGACAATGCAAGAACAATATTTATCTGCAAAAATCTTAATCTTTTTTTAATGTGGGGTCATATCGATGGCGATAAACATTGAATCATGAGCGGGATTCGCACGTTAGCCTTTTTCTGGCAATAGCGTGAGAATATTCGATAAAAGAAACTATTTTAAACTATCACCGCACCCACGAGCGGCGCATGTGAACGTGTTGGTCTCGAGTGACGTAAGACATGCAAGTAATTTTTTTTTCGTTCCTGGATTTGTTATTGTGGTAAGTAATGACCACATATTATTTCGAGGTAATGAACTACCGTACACGTCGACTCAAACTAACAATACATGCAGCTGGATCTACAGATAACTTCAAAACAATAATAGCCAGCAGACATGACGGCTGGCATCTTAGTACACGGCTGTGCATAAACCTACCAAAGAATTTATCGAATTTTGGGGGTCAAATCAGTTCGAAATTTTTTATTTATTTTATTTTTCAACTGTCACCAGTAAGCAATATTTCTGATTGATCTTAAAATTCGGGATCTAGAACTGAAAGGCTATGCACATTTTCTGATGTTCCAGATTACAAAACAACGCATTCGAACGCCGATCACTGCATATGGAGAGTAAAAAAAATTGACTTCTAAATGCGGCAAGGAAGTTATGAACACAAACTAGTGCAAACCGACCAATCAACATTCGACAGCGATTCGTTTGTCTGCTATGCTATTGACAGCCCACTGAGGCAGGAAGTAAACAGGAATGTATAGGGTTGACAATGCCAGTCTTCATCAGTGTGTTCTCACTCTGTGGAGAACGTCTGTTCGGTGCCAGTGTCTGTCTCATTGTTGGCGCGTGAGGTTGTGCTACCGTGCTGGCTTTTATTTTTTTCTGGGACACTAGTTTCTTTTCCAGTTTTCTTCCGTGAACAATTTGTTGCTCTTCCTACCGCGTTTAGCTAGCTGTTTTCTAATACAAGCTTCAGATAGTGTTCAGAGCTAATTAAGTGTAACATGGTAATAGTATTTCCTATTGGCGGGTCATCAACAATCGTATGGACTATTACTTGCTAGCGAGACTCCTACTAATGCTGGGTTATTTTGTTGCTTTTCTTCTTCTTTTTCGACTTGCTGGTCTCATGCGCATTGATTCACTGTACGTGGGTTTCCCGTATCTCTCGTCACATGCCCCTAACATTTTCTCCAAGAAACGCCACAAGAAACCGGCCAACCTCGAATAACATTTGTATCTGCAAATGTAGATATGGCAGCAAGCAATGACTCGGTAATTTTCTTATACTGGTAACCTACGACCATAAAATAGCTTTAATTATTGCATGTCTTCACTGCCGCAAGACCCCCACAGCTCTGTGTGTAGCAAGCAGCCCCATGCCCAGCCGCTATTGCTATCTCGCGCCTCCGGCTGTCAGCCACGGAACGGCAGGCTATTCGCAGAATGTCAAAATTGCGGAGTCTGTCCCAGAAGATTACTTCGGTGGCCCTCGTGGCTATCGATTTACTTTCCAGTCGATCGTGGCTTTGATTAAATAACGTCTCTTCCAATGAAATTGATTTTGTGCATAATTATGTCGAATGTGAAAGTAGAAAAACGCTGTCAATTGCGGTAGTGCTACCAGTATATATACTGTAGAGCTTCGTTCACCAGCGTTAGATACGCTACTTTTGAACAGAGTTCATGCATTGAGCGCAAACCGATGATAATTATTGAGAAGTTGTTAAAGGCCTCTCAAGGGTTGTCGAGTTGAGATTAACTCCTGCAACTCGAATCAATGCAGTAAAACCTACATTTATGACTGAAGTTCTGAAGTACTCAAGAAATGATTAGTGTAAATAGTTTATCTCATCGTAACGGTCCCAAATGATGGCTTTAGAATTTTTTTTTTTTTTCATTGAAAGTCCTCTCCAGCTTATAACCAGGCCCCGAAATCCTGACTAAATGCAGGGCCTCTGTGGATTAATAAAATTATTTATTACTAGTGTATATACTTCTTCCAGTGACTCATTTTCGTTCTGATAGTTTATAGAGGAGAACGTTCTGCTTCTACTCGTTTGTATCTACATTACAGGAACTGTGGCAGCAAATCCAAATACCTTAGTAGTACGACGATGGGCAAAAAGGGATTTTCTTATAGGAAAAGCAAGAAACAGAGATCTCCAAAGGCAAGCAGGAAACAGAGATCTAACTTGGCAAGCAGAAAGGGAAAGATCTCCTTAGGCAAGTAGGGAAGTTAATATATCCTTAGAGTAACAGGAGACCAAAAATCTTATTAGATAAACAAGGGAGATGGGATCATTTTATGTAACAAGTATAAGACATCTGACTAGGGAAGCAGAGATCTTCCTAGCTGAGCAGCAAAGCATCCAACTCCTTATGTTATAAGTAAGACAGACAGGCGAGATGTACAAAGTGAGCTGAAAATGGGGGATCTTCCTAGATAAGTAGAAAAAGAGAGATCTTCCTATGTGATCTACGTTGAACAAGTATCGCGTTCTCAATTTTCTTTTATTCCCAATCACGGTGTCTCCCCTCGAGAATGCCCATCATTTGTCATTTACAATCCCTGTGAATAACTTTCTAATTATTATATATTTCAAGTGACCAAAGAAACGATATTATTACACTGATCAGCTTTCTAGACATGGGATATTCGGGTGGTGTTGTCGTTCTCATCCTTAATCCACCTTTGGACGATATTTAGCTCGCTGATCAAGATTCTCACGTACTCCTATTGAGACGCTTGAACGGTAAAGCCACATTTTTGCTATAGTGCTATCCATAAAGTATACGACGAATGTTATCGAATCAACAGAGCCAAATACTTGGTAATTTCATTAATTTTAGGTTTATCCTTAAGAACTGCATTTTTTAAATACTACGATTTTACCTATCATGTAGGTGATATGAAAAACCACAAAACGTTGAGACAAGGTGGAGTTTCTGTATTTACTATCTTATGTGGGAAGAAGGGGTCTCTAAACGTATTACTTGACTACTTATACGCCTTAGCAGGCTAGTCTTACAACAACAGACACAGCGCTATCGCTTCAATCAAAGAAAGGAAAAGAAACTTGGTAATTTCCTTATTTTCGATTTCATGTGGGATGAGGGCGTCTCTACTTCTCTAATATCTCTGGGCCACCAAAGTTGCCGGATCATAAATCCTTATCTAAGGAAAGTTTCGTCCCGGGCCATGAGAGCGAACTTCTCAGGTCTGGAGAAGCATGAGGCCTGGCTCCAGCCGTGTGGAATTTCGAGAAGTAACTGATAGAATGGCGTCTAAATGTTTCATTTATTTCCAAACTAAAATATGAAAGACAAAGTTAGCGAGAGCGAGCGAGACGTTTCCAGCTATTATGGGAGTTATCTTTTTCGACGACCTCGCACCAAAAGTTAGCAGTGTGCGCGAGCTGCTACGATGTGTTGTACAAGTTAAACATCACAGTTGTAGAGCGAAGCCTCCTACGCTCTTCAAACTACAAGAATTTTGCAAGTTTACGTTGGTGCGGTAATTCTGATGGGTAACGTGAATAACAAATCATAAATGAAGGACTCATTTCATGAATATGTAAACTAGGCCTCTTTGAAATTGTCTTGATGTTATTTTATTTCATTACCTGACTATTATCAGTTGGTTCACTTCTCAGCCGGTTGGTCTTCGTACGTACTACTACTCAGTGTCTAAATGAATTGCTGCGTCTGTTTGAAAACAGAAATATTCACGACTCACCGAATATTCTAGTTCATTCGTTTCAAATTTAAAGAGATAACTTGCTGGAGTAGCTGACGTTAAATTGTCAAATCTTTTTGCAGACGCTCAGTCAAGTTTACGTGGACACAGCATATTATTGGGCACACAGCAGTACGTATGGAGAAAAAAAATCACTCTTGTGAACCTGTCTTACCCATTTAGTTTATTTATGCTTCGGTATTTCGTTTTCCGGATATCATTGACAGTAAGTTTCCAACAACGATTCAGAAAACGTCGTACATCTTGCTATTATGCTATTACAAAGGCATCAGTTAGACTACGTTAGTACCACAATATTGAGCTAGTTATAAGATCGCATGAGATGAGCGATACGAACATACGCCTGGATAGCTACCTCATCAGTCTGCTGCCTATACGATACCTCTTTCTGCGTTCGTTTTGGCTTAACATGCATTTTTTTGTTAAGACATGAAGTGGCTGATGTATGAATGCTGAACCGTGACGTCAATACATGCAGTGCCTGAGCGTTCTGCGATAATTTGCAGATGAGCGCTGCAAAATAATACCGAAGATAGTGGAGCAAATTGCAGAGAACTGTATTGCAACCCTCTGTAGTGAAGCCAAAGCGATGCTCTCTAGTTGATTTATGCTATGTGTGTCCCCACTAGGTGGACAGGAGATATTGTCTGTTCAAGACTGGGAGCTCAGTGCACGGCAGACAGTTGTCGCATGACGCTGTGCGCTATCCGCATGGAACACTAGTTATAACTGTAGACGGGCGAAAAGTGTTGAGAGAAACAGACTAACGCTTAAATAAATGGCGAATATAAAAATAATAACTAATGGGGAAAAACAAGCGGGAAAACACATGGAAGCAGCATTAATGGTCGGTCCGAGATTTAAAAAGATCCACACCCCGTTAGGAAAAAACATAACTAAGTCACCAATTTCATATATATAGCCAACCACGGCGGCACATAAATGACCCTTCATAATGCACAAGCTAGATATTATCCTTTTTACCTGCTCAGTAGTTTTTGCAATAAAAATTGTCCCGATGCAATTTGGCAGGAACTTTGGTTTCATAACATATTAACCTCTCCTGATATTGGACCCCAGCGCATACCGAGCTCATATTGAGCTCCCGTTATCTACTTCTAGCAACTGGGACAAGTTGGAGACTTTTCGCGCTCTACCATCACAATAGGGCAAGTCTGCAAGTACTGAACAATAAAACACTGCGGTGCGTTATTAAATAAATTTAAAATATGGCTTCGATTCAATATCATCTCTATATGGGGCAGCTGTATTGCTCAGCACTGCATGGTATCGTCTGAATGCGTATTTAATTACTCTCGAATTTATTTAACAGCTTTGGACCATGTTTGACTTCACGGCAATGACAGATATATCCCAACTTCAACTTTTTGATACAAAACTTGTCTAAGTAGTTCTTCCGATCTGCAGCATTGAGGCAAGTTCTGAGAACTAATTGTCATGGATAGCGGAATTATTCCGGCCTGATCTAAATACGAATGTAGGCATGGCGAACCAGTTTCCGATTGGCACCAGGAAACGATGCATAAATTAGCGTGTTTCCTGTGACGCTTACGAGCTGCCGCGGCTGCCATGCAAGCCCCGCAGAGACTGTTTACATCGGCTTCCTTGTAAATAACTCATGAAATACGCCTGCCTGTTTACACCGGGGCAATGGTTTTGCCAGCTGTATCCGTAGGAAATTGGTGGATTTTCGCTTGAATTTTGGAGACCTGAATGAATTTATATCCTACCTACCCTTTTTGGTTTACTCGATTTATACTTGCGGTTATGCAGTTGCTGCTTATAGTTGAATAGTCAGATCACATCTGTTATGAATATAATTATATTGTACGTATTTCATCTGGATTTACCGAAATTATTCAATGTCGTTTGCTGTGTTACTTAGAGAGTAAATGCAGTTGTTAATTGGAGCGATGATTCGTTTCTGTTGTGAATGTGATGATGACTCGTTCATTTTATGATCAGCAGTAAATTCTTTTGTTGCTATCGACTAGCGACTGAAGATGACCACATGCGTGTTCGCACAGCAGGGAAATCAATTCTGGCAGAATCTTGCCATTAATATTCAGTAATTGGTAATTAGTCTGGTATCTGTAGAAAGAAGTAATTTCGATCGGTTTAACCCGGCATAGACGACGGTTTATCTTCTATTGCAGAATAATTCTACCGTAATTGCCAAGATTTAAAGCAGGGCTGTATTGTCGATAGAAAGATATATATTAGTTGGAGCTGAGATTACATGTCCGGCAGAGGCTAATTTTCTGAATTAGTATTGCCTAACGATGGAGCACAAGTGATTATAGTGTAGGGCTTACGGTAATGCTAAAGAAGTGGCTAACTGAAATATTGTTTCGCAACATGTATTTTGTCCATTGATATCGCTTACAGGAAGGGAGCTCTGCTCATTGAATACCCTGGCGATCGCAGAGGGGAGCGAGTTGTCCCAAAGCCAACTCACCAACTCATTTACCTATGAATAATCTGGCTGTAGCCACGCTGTATACGACTCCACTAAGGCAGGAATTCCCGTCGGAAAGTCTACTGTGTAATTTTTAATAATGACACTCGATGCTTCTTGTAGATATGTAAAGTAGAATATAACTGAGAAGAAGTAAACTCCGAGATTTGACAACGAGGCAATTTTTGATCAATGTTTTTAATAACTAAGAGGCACGTACAACGTTCTCTGTTAAAGTGTTAACTTATTCTTCTCTGTCGCATGAAAATAACTAAATTGAAATTTGAAGTAGGATTTCTACCAAGTGCAAGTGGCAGCACCTTTGAGCCAGGGCTAAACCAGTCTTAAGTGAGCTAATTCAAATCGTATTTTTCTTAATCGCAGTACTAGAGATACTTAGAAAACTAATGTAATGAGTGGAAATGCGCTAAGAAATCATTAGTCTCCTTCAGGGAGGCACAGTTGTCAAAGAAAATACACTGTCAGTGGCGCGTAAAGTGTTCGTCCGTTCGAAGTCGTGCCGTGCTGTCATGAATTTAATTTAGCTACATATTTTTATTATCCAATCTCTTCATGTAGAAGGATATAATATAAATTACCTTTATATATAAGTTCCATATATTTTTGCTTCTATGTTTTTTTCGAAAATAATGTTAACACCCGTTCAATGTTTTCTCAATCAAAGATTTTTATACTGTATTTTAGATCTCTGATCATATGAAACAGACCATTAACAAGTATATTATAGCATTGCCATGTCAACCATGTCATATGGCTACTTAGGCTACTTCCAGGACCAAAATACCCAATGAAATATTGAGGTGCAGCATAAAAGTAACATAGGTATACTTCATGGAAATTTACCATGTCATCAGAGTTTTTCTAGGGAAATAAATCTTAAGTAGCATGTCCAGGCAAACACAGACGGGTTGCCAGGATGTTCAACAAAATGTCTCATCATATTCGAAATACTACAAACTTAGAAAGCTCAAAGGCATTTTACTGGACTCCAACTGACGAACTGTAACAGATATCGCGTCGCAGCGGTAAGCGGCGATTACATGTACGGCGGAGACAACTCTCCTGTTGACCACTGAATACAGCAATTACCCCTCCACAGACATCGAGTGAGGTGCATAATACAACCTGCATGTCGTTCGACGATGACCCACGACTGACTGGAACGGAGTGAGAAGGATTTTGCTTCGTATCTTCTACACTAAGGATTGTTAACCTGAACTACCCATAACCCTTGGGGCATGGGAACTAATTTTTGTTGTTCTTTACTCGCTCTCTGGGCAGTGGTATATTCATGACCTTACTGGAGTATTTTGTGTGTCATTTTGTGAAGACAATAGCACAGAGTGGACCAGAGCTTGGGCCTCGGTTCTTTTCTAGGAATGGCCCTACAGGTTCCACTATTTTAAACTTTGTTATATAATCTAATGCTAGTAATGTGACAATTATTTCTACAGTCAAATAGTGGGGATGCAGCACCTTAATAATATCACAAACCACTAGAGGTTTGGATTCACGCAAGGTCAAGAACGCCAATCCAACATCATTCATTCACCAAAACAACCAGGCAGACACTGGTTCGCCTTCCAGTTTTTCTATTACGTTCAAGGAGAGGAAGTACAGTGTCAAAGTAGATAGTAATCTCATGTCAGTAGCTCTAAGAACGATTCAAACTAGTAATTCCACCTTTACCGTCTGCACGGCATATAAACCGTCGCATAGCAATAAAACTTTTCAACTGAAACCGAAAGGTCCTATTTAGCTGAAAGGAGTTAAAGTGCTTACTTTTAAACAAATACGAGCAATGAATTACTACAGGCCTACATTATCAATCGTTAATAATTCCACGACCAGATCTAAGTAATTGCGCTGGTGCGAACTCAAAACCATTTCTGCCCTCAACGACACGGAAAGCCGAGAGTTAATACGTGACAAGGTAAGTGCTCGGTGCAGAACAACCGTCAGAAACCTAATAATTAATTTCTGCTGATTGTTCCCAAACCAGCACGTCTTAGCGTACACCGAAAGTAATAATACCCAGGGAGTAAAAGTAACTTGAGAAGCAGGCAAGCACACAAAGGAAATTATTCACATCAAATGACGTTCCTGGGGACCAAGTCACCGCCAGCGTTCGCTGATCGTTGATGCGTAATTTATAATCATTAATACACTAGTGTATCGGTCCCTAAAAGTGACAGTGAAGAATTGTTGACGAGACTTCTTCCTTGATTACATTTTCATGACAATTTTGTTCAGGAAGGATGATGACCTGCGGCTGTCAGTTTTAATGGCTTCCGCCTTACCCATCGTTACATGAACAAAGGTATAGGTAGTAATGCGTTTTAATACTGCGTGCATGTTGAAATTTTTACAGTATGTTGTATGTGCGAAACACATATACAACATCATTGAACTTGAGTTTCACCACAAATTCTATATATACAACAATGCAACCTTAGTAGATTGAAATTTTTGAGCTCAAGCAAAAAGCTGCTTCGTCAAGGGAAGGAAGCAAACTGGAAAAAATATTTACTGTGTCTGCTGCATCCTGATAGCTTCCCCTTAATTTCGTTCTTCATCTACTTAACCAGAGTGTCGTTAACTGAGAAAAAAATGAAGTTTTTAAAGCAGGAGCCTCGGCACTTTATCCCATTCAAGCAAAAGAATAAACTCCATTTCTCGCCTTGATGATGTCTCCGAATCAGAATGCTAAAGCGCCCTGCAGCAGATTGTGATATAGCCTCCTAGGCAAAGTTTGCACAATGTTTCTGCTTTTGGTTTGATCCATCGATTCCCTCACTTCTAGGATTAGATAAGCAAAAACAGAGTATCCTTGACACCGTTACGGGACGTAACAAAGCTGCTCGTCACTCCAGAGACTGGCGAAATCGCTTCATGCTCTCTAAGTATTTCCGGAAAATTTCCAAACCGATGATTATGCTCTTTAGAGGCTATGTAGGCTATGAGCGCTTCCCACAGCCAGTTTCAGTCGCTTGATTTCAGCCATTTTGCTGCTTTCTCTTACTTACGGAAAAGAGATGACGCCAACTCCTCGTATACGCGGCCTCCGTAGGATATTTTTATAGATTTGATTTCATCGTCGGTACAGCAAGGAGTGCATTCAACTTTGAGAATACGAACAAGGATTACGTACTTTGGCCATCTTACGCAACATGGTCTAATTATCGCCACACGGTTTCCGTCAAAACGCAGTTGAGTAGCTAAAATCTCCAAGCTGGTCTATTTTTCTAGTATCTATTTTGTTAAGAGTGGAACACGAAAATTGTAAACATATAATATACTAGAGTATCCCGCCGTTACTACAAAGGCAGTTAATGATCGCAAAGTATCTTTCATTCTGGTTGTTACGCAATGCCGGTAATGCAAACAAAATTCAGGAATCGACAAAAATTGAACTGGAACGGCTACCAAGATTGGTATATCAAAGTCTAGTGAAATAGTGAATGTCTGAATTTTAGTGCTAGAGTTTACGCTAAATATCATCTCTAGTGAAACATTTTATAATCGAAGAACGAATTTTTTGGGAAATCAGTCAAATTTAAGCCAAATAAAGTAATGAATTTGTTGCTGCTAACAATGCGTTCAACATGTGAAGAAGCATCGGGAGTAAATTTGTAGAAGCGAAGCCTTTCATTTCCCAACCTCAAGAGCAAGACGTCAACAAGTGCAGCTACTTTCTTGAGTGGAGTGGACTTCAAAAAATGTAGCAACTTCAACACCTGCAAGGAACTTATTTGCTGTTAATTTAAAGCTCGAACTTCCTCCCATCTCATCGCCTTAGTTTCAGCTGCTAAATGTTTTCCTACAGTATCTATATTCCTTGATTAAGATCGTAACAGAAAGACGGACTAATTAACCAAGTAAGCACCACCAGTGCTGCTGGAAATAATAAATACTAGCTGAAACCAGTGGAAGTTTCACAGAACGAGAGCAATGTTCTTCAGTGGCATCTCAGACCCGTATTGCCCAAGTTTTCCTCTATCTAACACTGAAAGAAACCTGTAAACATTCTACAAAATACATGAATTGTTCCTCAATTATGATACCCTCGTGCCCGATCATGCTTACAAAGTGTGAAAAATATTCCAAGTCAAGCAGTGCACCTTCAACCTAAAGCGTGCGATCAGTAATAGCTTGTCGTGTTGATCCCTTCCAGGTCCTATCAAGGATACCTCATGGACACCCTAATCCCCCCACAATACGGTTGTACTAACTATGAAACTAACGGAGGGGCAAGCAGAATTATAATATAGATACAAGCACATGATGGTGATATTATATTATTTTGATTAATATTGTAGAAATGATATACAAATAAACCACCAAGGAGTTTTTCTAGCACTTTGGTCTAGTCTACAGTGATGTCATTCCACTCGCGTTCTTTTTTGTATGCTTGTCTACGCATCCTCCCTGGTAGTAACTATTTTGGCGGGCTCATGTAGCACGGGTATTGCTTGATTTGGTGCTTAGAGAATGTTTCTGACAGCTGACACTGCTTGGCATATAGGGCAATCACTGGCTATAGTCTTCTGCTTTCTTATATACCTTCTCCCTTCGGTCAACCTTTATCATGCACGGTTTTATGGGAAGCACAAAAATATAAGCCCTTTCTACGATGAATAATATGTTTTTCTCGTAGGAATAGTAATATATGAAATATTGTGCACAGACCACGCTATGAGAAGAAAGGGTAAAAGCTATCTTACTGATTGTAACTACAGATAGTTCAGTGTCATGCCAGTGAACTCTGATTCTAATGGTTCATGTGCTAAAATAATTAGCGCTTACAATTATACCAAGCTTGACAGTTTCCAGATCTGCAGTAAATGGAGATAATATGCCCGTGTTAAAAAATATTGAAACTGTTTTCCTGTAATTATAACAGTCTGCCAAAAAATATTTCACGCTGCATACAATCACTAAATTTATCATCCACGAACTAAGTGAGAGACGTAATAATGTTTTCGTTGAAGATTTGGTATACAGTACTAGTGCACCAAATGCAACCCTTTAGTTGAATAATTCATGAAAATATGTATTTGAAAACATTTTACCATCCCATCGAAAAATTTCACAATACTTCTACATTCACCAAGCCCACAAAGTCCACCAAGTCCACAAAGTCCACGAACTTCACCAAGTCCACGTTGTCCACCAAGGGCACAAAAGCAACCAAGTTCATAAAGGCCCGTGACCAGGCCTTCACTAATAACCCGGGAATTCCCGGGTTCGTATCCTGAATACGGTTTAGTAAAAACCAAAGTTGGGTACCTTGGAATTTTTTCTTCAGTATTAGATAGGGGGAAAATAATGCTTCGGGCAGACGGACGGACAGACGGCTCTCTTATTATTGTATAGATTTTAAAATTTATATATAAATTTGTATATTTGTCTGTCCACCCAATAAGTGGTGGAAGGAGTTGAGCAATCTTCATATTTTTTTTTTTGACAGGGAGTTTAGTGGGTTGACCTAGATGTGACCCATGCCAAACTAGACTTGACTGGCCACAAATAAATGACGGCGTTGAATTTTCCTCCGCCGTGGCAGATCGTCTCGCGCTACGAGGCCTCCTATTTTTCCTATGTTATTATTAAGAGCGCAGGTGAGCGCAGCGCAAGCCTTGTTTTCCTATGTTATTATTGAAGAGCTAATCTCTGGGAAGGAATGGGGCTGTGTCCTAGCCTCGTTTATCAAAAATGAATTCGTTGAATTTGTTCCCTACCGCGGGTGATGGTCTTACGCCACCGTCCGCAAGATCAAAAGGTATTAAAACGACCCGTGACTATTGTATGTTAGTTTCTAGGTGGAGTATTTTAGACCTAATTTAACATAAGGGACTCAACGAGCGATGTCACTTTTACTTTTACAATTATTGCTGCCCTATGTTTATGGAATTTTTGCTTACATCCGTCATTGCCAGAAGCTGCAATCCAGCACATTAAAAGCCTGGCCGTAAAACTTTGACGGAGAACTTCTGCTCAGCGTGAAATTACACGCTTTCGAACTTCTCCTTGAAAGTTACCAGCTCAATTCGGACAGTCTATGGCGAAGGCCCCGTCGTTTTCTTCGAATTATCACTTTGTTCACAGGCGGACCGGTGCAGCATATAGTTCATCATCAGTGCTCCCTCCTACTCGTCCTATGGCACTCCTGCTTGCTGAGTAATCTAAAAATAGCTCAACACACATGAGTGTTGCTAAAATTAACCTCCATGTCCACTATACTTTTACACGGCTGAGATCAATATATAGCTCTAGAGCACCTTTACAAAGGGTTTCTAATTTTTTCAGCACCCCTGCGTTGTCATAAAATTTGCCTATAGTCTGACCATTTTATCAAGGCAATTCGGTCGTGATCAAATTCCTCTATAGCGGTGCCAATTCTAAGTTTTTTTTTTAAGTTTTCTATATACAGGTTGTGGGCGGGGCTAAGATATGTGCCAAACAAGATCTCAGAAATACCCATAGAATTGGCCACGCTGTAGAGGAACTTGACGACGACCAAACTGCCTTGATAAAATGGTCAGACTATATAGTGTCTCCAATCGATCATACACATGGTTCTCTGTACAACGTCCTATAAAGCAATGGCAAAGCAATGCATAATCCACTATTTAAGCATACACCGTTGTTGGTCGACCCACGCTTGCTTGCTCACTTGCTGGCTCGCTTGCTCTTTTGGTTGGTCCTTCATTTCATCACGTTCCTAAGGAATTAGATAAGAGACAATTCATCAACTGAAAAACAAATTGAGATACCATTAATTTTCAGCCCTTGAAGTTACGGTGAGAAATATAGCTTTTGAAATATATGGTCAACAGGGGAAATACTGCAGTTTCTAAATTTCGCTCCGCTTTGTAGAAAGCGTGATAGATGAAAAGCAGTATCTTAGAATAGAATAGAATTTTAGATCCTATAGGGCATCAGGTATATCGCATATTTTTTAACTAAATTTCTTCGTAGCAATGAGAGAGGCTCAGTCTTGATTGGAATTTTTTTTAGTATTATCCATTCAGCTTATGCTTCATTTAGCCGAATCTTTACGTGGCAATTGCAACTTCACGCTGAACATACGCCAAATTATATTCAGTTTACATTGCAGCCAAATTTCGACGCTTGAGGTTCAACTATCGTCGGGTATCCAGGTTACGGTAAGCCTTGAGCGTTCCTGGTGCATTCTTTTGACTGAACTATTTTTTCTTGGTGCTGCTCAACGTTTTACCAATTCCAAAGTGATACATTTGCACCTTAAACTTGCAAGGGGGGATATATTGCTGCCACAAATATTACGTCGGCACAACTGCATTTCTTTAGTGGCAGGTCACGCCTGCAGGTATGAGACCTATTTTACAGCAAAGCCTACTCTGGAAGTAGGAACAATAAGCCCTAATTACAAATTTTACCGTCATTTTTGACCGCTGGGCCCTCTAGTAGAAATCATAAAACCGATGAGTAGCAGAAGTTGTGTTGAGGCCGCTATTGGAACCTACAAGTCGATAAAAATATATAATAAAATGAAATTATGGTGGAGCATCGTCTGTACTTTGTCTCTATTATGCAATCGTGTGTTCTGAAGTAAACCTTATAAATAAATATAGGGGCGTGCGGGGAGGGAAAGCAATAATGTTATTTTGTAAACTCCAACAATGTTGTTATAAAAACAGTATCGTTTGAATTATTTATACTTACCCTATAAAGGAAGCATCGTTTCTCTTGGCTTCATGGACCGCACACCTACGCGTTACAACGCCATTGTTTTCCATCACCGCACACCCCTGAAAACTTATAGACTAGGGATTAAGTCAGGACTTGACTCCGAGACCTCCAGTTTACCACGCCGAAGTAATATCTTCAAGGTAAGATAAATTGATTTTATAGCACCTACCAAATAAAAAAAACCTTAAAAGCAAAGAAAGCATGCACAGTAACCGTTTTGTGATATGCCTAATGTCATAGATCCTCTTTGTTTGTTTGTTTCCACTTGGTACAGAGTTCCCTAGCTGTTTTTTTGGTAATGAAGTGGTTTCCAAACTGTTACTCTCGCAGTGAACTACTGAAGCACTAAAATAATTAAATAGACAATATCGGAGCGCAAGCACGACCATTTGACGTATATAATAGCGCAGACGCAGAAGGCACAAGATTTAAAATCCTGATATTTTTCCTGTTAATGTATTACATTAATGCGCTCACGGCGCAAACAGCCAAGGGTGGCGACGCGCCGGAACGACTGTGTCGATCCATAACCCTATTTATGTTTTTAATGTTCAACAAACCAAAGTAGATCCATTCTTTATATAATCAATTATTATATAAGAAGATATAATGTGATTAGAATCAAAGAATCCTTGTAATATCGTAGTTAATCTTCCCAAACCAGCTAGGTTCCAAAGTTACGGTAACATGAGGAGACTTGCGAGAGAAGGTTCAGATTCTAGTGATTGGAAGACACCAAACCAGATGCCTCCAGTTAGCATACAATTTGCAAAAGGGGTTTTATGGAACTGACATACCTTGATCTACAAACGATTTGTCACCCAAAATAGAGAACGCTTCTTTCTTCTCTGAGCCACACGTGATGTATCGAATAGTTCTTTTTTTGATCTTCAATTTAAGTTGTGTTTATTTAACCCCCAATGTCTTCACGTAAAGAACTCGATAAATTTCAGCTGAACGCATGCCTATCTTATACGGTATCATCGTTGAAAAAACACAGATAAAATTACTGAATTTTTATTACCTGCGAGGTGAATACTTTCGACAATCAATGGTGTTATCTGCCTGATAGGTGGCAATTTTAATTATAGAATTTCAAGATAGCCCCATACAACAGATCAAGCTTTTCATTTCAGTCATGAAGAGCTCAACTTGTAACTTCCACATTGGAGTGAATCTTCATGAAAATATCGCTATGTAAAACATAACCAAATAATCCACGTGGTCGCAATAGGGCTAAGGGTTTGCTTTACTGCGCTTGGTCGTAGTTTTAATTTAGAGTATCCCCTACCGTATTTTCATATACTTTGCTACTATAACGTATGTCATCTTAATCAGGCTTTAGACTTGCATGGGAAATGGAGAATCAAAGAGACTTTCAAAGTTTCATCCAAAAGCTGATCAACTAGTGTAACTGGCTCTCAAAACAGATAAGAAGTCAGAATGAAATTCAGAATTAGACATTACTGCTGAAACCTTTCGTGATTCGGCAAACCGAACATACACGGGGTTAAGTAATGCTGGAAAAGTGGCAAACAAGAAACCACCATCAATTTGAGCCAGGCCCCTATGTATATCCAAGGAGCATTATTGCAAGACTATGTTAAGGATTCATCAAATTTTGCCAATCCACTAAACGTTGTGTATGTTTTCTCTCACTCCTTCCTGAATATTTTCCACCTTTTATCATTTTTAATTCCGGTTCTTGAGTGGTTTGGAGACAATGCGTGTTTTGGAGAACGTCTCGTATTTCGTTAGTACTTTTTGAACACACATCAGACGCAAAAGTACTGATGATCATTTAAAACCTCAAAAATTAGTTGTTGCATAATCATCGGCAGTGAATTATCGAACATCAGAAAATGTTGTAAATTTTATCTACTTACGCGTTCATTTGTCGCTTTACTATCTGCAAAGTTTGAAAACTTTACGTTGAACCTTCTACAGCTAAGTTGGCCGTATAATACATGGGACCAAGGCTTCGTGTGTAAATAAAATATATGTTATCATCTTCAACAGATTAATTAGCGTCATTTTGAACAAAAATTTTTGGCAGAACAGGAAAACATTATCCTTCGATCGGATAATACGCACTCGCTGTGTGTCAAATCACGTTCTTTGCTCTTATTTTAGATGACATACTCTTATGTTCTAGTAAATAAAGCAAGTGTTGCAGCGACGTTACTCAGGAAATTAGATTTTTACTAAATTTTTGCTACTCAAACGATATCTCAAATGGTACCTAACTCTACTTGTATTAGTTCAATACAAACGAATTGATAATATTTATAAATGAACAGTTGCTCTCTATGCTCTTCAAACCCACGAAGCGGCAGTAAAATACATGTACAGATCTGCTGGCACTCTCAACTCTGAAAACAGGGACGCATCGGCGAGACGGTGCTCGACTTGTCCAATTCTCTGTTCGGGATGAATACAAAGTAGCTAATCCATCGTAAATTGTTCTTGCGAGACCCGTCGAGCGGTTAATCTTTTCTGCTAACTTTACCAGTGGAAACAATTGGCCCTTTGCTTTATGGAACACATTATGCATGCAGATATGACTTGCAAATTTGGGAGACAAAGTGTACAAACGAATCCCTGAAGTAGAGGGAAGTCCTCAGATACCTGGTCCCTTTTCATACGCTTCAGCTGGAAACTGAGCAGCTCAAAACAACTGAAGTCTCTTTTCGCTTGGACAAAAAGATTTTAGTTGTGTGTATTCAAGCAGCGCGCTTCTGCATGAATAAAAAAACAGAGTAAAACAACCGAGGAAAAATCAGCCAACGCTGATGAAACTTCTCTCGCGCTTGTGAGGAAAAAAGAGATTCCCGCCTGGACACGTAAATCGATCCTGCAGTCAAAAATTAGTGTAGAGGCAAAGTTTCCTTGACCGCACACCCTGAATAATAAATCTCTGTGCATAGGTTCGTGCTGTAGATAGGACTCGAAGAAGCGCATGGCTGCAGTCAACCACAAACTATGAGCAATAGTGTCATAAGTGGGATGCTCTTGACAACTGCTACCTCTCCTCTGCATAGGTCATTGCCCTCGCCTTAGTAGACTTTGAACTTCACAAACGCTAGCAGCAAAGCTCCCTCTGCGGCTTGGGAATCGAACGCCCGACCTTGTGTAATTACGAGCACGGCAGTACACCTCACAACTCGAGCAATTGAGAGCTGCAGGTAGACAGGAATAGTGTAGGAATGAAATAGTGTTGCTAGTTGACGACACACTGAAGAAGACGCGGTAATAAAAGCGGCTGATTACCTGAGAAGTGTTTCAATATAAGCGCGCTTCTCGGAGCGACGCTGGGATATGTCAAGGTTGGAGGGCGCTTGAAGTACGAAAAGGTACAAAGTGGCACTTACTTTCGTTAATGAACGGAAAAAGCGGGTACTTGTAGAACAATGTGTTTTTTCACAGATGCGCTTTCTTTTCTGACAATGTATGCAAGTTATAGGCTTGTAATTTATGCTTATAAATGCACAGAATATAAATGTATGTAATAGTCAAGTCATGTGCTGCAGCTCGGCAGTCGCCGGTATAGTGCTCTGCACCCAAGAGAGAGCTCCAATTTTAAAGTAATTTCGAGACTAAATCTGTGCTAGAACTACAATCAGTTTCAATAAGAACAGTCTGTTGTTATCATGCCAATCGAGCAACATTCCTTCGGAGTCTTATATACGCATCATAAGGAGTCGATATATAATGCATTATAACGAAAACTGTGTTGCTAACATGCTAATCGAATAATAAACATCCGTAAGTATATTGTAACAGCGCAGGCATTTGCCTAGTCGCTTTTGCTTTCGAACCACTCTACGTCGGCTCGTAGGAGGTTTGATCGGATAACTTGCAGTTGGCAACATTCGTTTTTCGGCTAGACTCCGAACGGAGCAGCAGGATCATTTGATCACTGCATAATTTTCAATTATCTTTATATTCAGCTTTTTCAATTATGAAACTGTCTGCCAGTTTCAATAAGATAGTTCATGAGTTATTTATTACTGTTCAATCTAATGTCATACGAAATTACTGCCCAGTTATTGTCAATTATGATCTCTGTAGGCATTTTAGCGAGCAGCAAGGTCTGTGGGTGAGTGTTTACCTTCACTACGGTTTTTCGCTGATGTGCTCCTAATGAGGCTGCTTTCCGTTGTTCTTCCTCTTTTTTTCCGGCTTGCTGTTCCCGTGCGCTGTGGTCCTGTGTGGGAACACTTACTGCGCGAGTTCCCAGTCGTCGACATGCTGTGTGTCTCTTGTTCTTCCCTCTGTTGGATCGTCGTTGTTGTGGAGACGGAGGCGTGTACTGTTCAATATAGTAATAAATTTACTTCTTCCTTCCGTAGTTCCCTTTTTAGTTCGTCATTTTTTAC